>CANJKZ010000035.1:2875000-3082180 GCA_947471745.1 Closterium sp. Naga37s-1 | reverse complement strand
GGGGAAACAATTTCGGTGGGAGCGGAATAGGTATGGGGAGGGGGGAAACGAATTGGCGGAAGCACATTCGATGACTTCGGTATACATTTGCCAAATCTCGAGGGTTCAAATGTTTCACCTGCTGAGCGAACACTACCCCCAGATATTCCTAAATCACTGAGTAACCCCGAGGTCAAAGGTTAACCTTTGACAGAAATCCAATTGAATGTGCACCCTGGTTGTAAGCGAGCGAGCGAGCGAGCGGGCGAGGTGTGTTGTTCGCGCGCGAAAGCGCGAAACAGTGGTAGTTGGTGGCGAGAAGCAAATAGTTGTAGCGTTACTGTAACTGGACGAGCTGTCGAGACGCTGGAAGCATAACGCTGTACGCGGTAGCAGGCTGACGCGAAGCAAGTGTTATTCGTTACGCCCTGGAACGAGCAAATGAGGTTTGCACTAAAGGGTCAAGAAAATAGTACCATATGAAGACACTGAATACGAAAAAAATAGTAAAAGGTAACATGCAAAAAATAATATATGCAACGCTGGAATCAGGTTTGAAATAGTTTTTATAGAGAAGAAAAATTAGGTGCGTGCGACTTAAGGACACTCTAAATCCTTTACACCTACATAACATTACGTCGATCTAGTATTAACAATAATCTTACTAAAACTTTGATAGCGAATATACTTGACTTCTCAATAGCGCGACGGGAGACTGGCAGTGGGTCAAAGCTGCATTCGCACCCCAGATTCTCGTCTCCTCCGCACCCAACGTCTTCGTGTCAAAAATTATTTCCTAGGATGAACGAGGCCTATATTACGAGCTCCGCTTCTCCTGTCTCGCTGCTATGTTGTGCGCCTCGCTTGAGAAGCTATCTGGCGGTGTTTTTACTCGCGCTTGCGTCGTAATCGCGTCGCAAGTGATTTTCTCCTAGGCGTTTAACGGCGATTTCATCTCAGCGACGTTATGACGGTCGCCGACGACGTAACCAGCAAGGCCGGAAATATTTCCAGCAATATGGTTGTTAACGGGTCTACTCTTAACGGAGACCCCTGGGGCCGCTATAACGAGTACGAGCACCAGTACAAGCCTTTCCAGTCCCGCAGCGCCCAGCTGAAGCAGACGGCTCGTGCGGTCATGGATGCGACGAGGAGCGCGGCGCGAGAGGCGTGGGGAAGAGGCGCAGAAGGATTCAGTGCGGTAGTTGACCGAGCCGTGGGCTGGGCGCGCGAAGGAGGCACGTGGCGGTGGATTGTTCTAGGAACTGTAAGCTGTTCTTTTCAACCTTTTCGAGTGATAATTGATTTAGTTATTCGACTCAGTCGCCTGCAAGGAGCCGTTCTTAATTGGTCAGCTGATGAAAGTTCTCCGTTTTGTTTCCCCAGGGATTGATTTACCTTCTGCCTTCGAATATCTTGTTCCTTTTAGTCCACCCTCGTTCCACAACGAACGCTCTCCTTTTTCCCCTCCTCCGTCTCCCTTTCTCAGTGCCCTTGCTCCTTCCACCGTTCCGCCTGAATATTGTCCTCTATTCTGTCTGCTCCCGTCTCCCTTACCCTCTCATCCCCATCGGTACCTCTCTCAACGGTTAACTTCCTCCCACCCCGCTCTCACTCCTCGCACCTCTTCCTCACTGCCTCTCTGTCCCTCTCTCTCTCTCCCTGCTTCTCCCCCGGACATCTCCTTGAATTCCCTCACAACAGACCTCAGCGTCTCTCCTCTCGCTGCTCGCCTGCACAGCCGTGTCCCTTATCGTCACCGTCGCTCTCACCACTGCTGCGCTAGTCGTCTGCTGCGCCTCTGCCATTGCCGCTGCTGCTCTCTTTCTCTTCCTCATGCTCTTTGGGGTTACTGCTGTGCTCTGTGTTGCTGCGTCTGCTGTGGCCTTCACTGCCATGGCTGTAGCTTCAGCAGCAATCACATGCATTCTCTTTGCTGCTGGTAAGGCTTTCTCTGCTTCTTGTTCTTCTTCCTGCTGTTGTTCATGTTTTTACTCTTGCTCCTGAATTTTTTCTCATCCTTGTTTGTGTTCGTGTCCTTGTTCCTCCCCAACAATCACCCCTGTGAGATTTCTAGTTATTGGCACGTTGTCTGCCTCCCACAGTCCACCTCTGTTCCCACATGCTCTTTTTGCCCTTCTCCTTTCCCCAGGAACGGCCCTGTCAGCATGTGCATGGTGGTGGGTGTTCACACACGTCACCTCTGCCCTGCGCTCTTCTGCTGCTGCCACCAAAAGCTACATCCTGCCAGCTCCCACACTGCCACCCACACTGGTGCCCGTGCACATGCTCTGAGGATTCCCCTGGTAGCTGGAGTCAGCTGCTTCATGTGCTGGCAGCAGCGGTGGGAGAAGAAAACAACGACACTTCGCCTCCACCTGCAGCAGCAGCAGCAGCAGCAGCAGCAGCAGCAGCTAGCGCAGCAGCAGCAGCAGAGCAGCAGCAGCAGCAACAGAGGCAGCAACAGAGGCAGCAACAGAGGCAGCAACAGTGGCAGCAGTGTCAGCAGCAGCAGCAGGAGCACTTGCAGAAATGCCATTGGCGGTTATCAGCCAATGTAGCACCAGCTACAGTAGCAGAGGGGAAGTTTTTTCCAATGTGGAACACATACAATACAAGTGGCTTGGTTCAATATGGCCATGCACTGATGTAGGGTAGCAACGGATATGTTTGCTGCTACGGTGGAGCTTTTTGTCTGCAAACCTTGGGTTAAAAGCATTGTTTCACTGTCTTGCTAGGGTCTTCTTTGTATATTACCGGTATATGTAGTGTCCTTATGTCGTGAATTGTGTTATGCTGATGACATATCCTAAACTGCTATCCAAGAAGGCGGCTTCAAAGCTGAGTTGAAAACTCTAAGCCTGTCAATCCGTAGCAGCAGTACACTGCTGCCAGCAGGCCAATTTCCTCCCTGTACGAGCTCCACATAGTATGTTATTGAATGCCAACGAATCTGCACTGCAACCCCTGGGAAAATCTTGCGAGGGAGCCCTCCGCAAGTGAGCTCTATTAAGGAACAAACAAGGAATGTCAACAAGTGGCAATAATTGGTGGGGAATTTCCTAAAGCTGTCAAGGCTAACAGGCGGACAGCTTGCTAGGCTCGTCAAGGGTCGGCTGGCTTAGCAGCCATGTCCAAACAGCGTCAGCTGGGACCTGAAATCGGAAGCAGTGGTTGTGACAGAGAATTGGGAATTAAATACTCTTGTTAATACTCTCGAAATTGGAACACATCATGTTGACGGATGGCGAGCAGCAGCAGCAGCATGGCAGAGACATAGGTGACAAGCATAACGACGGTTGGCAAGCAGAAGAACAGAGACATAGAGCCCATGGGACACCCACACACCCACTCACACACACCCATACAGCATAGCTTTGGGTTACCGCACACCACCACAGCCCACAACGACTCACTGACCAGCAGGCGGATGGCGAGCAGCAGCAGCACGGCAGAGACGTAGGTGACGCCCATGAAGATGGTTTCCAGCGACAGTGTTGGCGCCCAGCTTCGTGTTGTCCTTGTGCGGCACAAACGAGTTCTTGAGCGTGTTGGTCAGCTCAAACAGCCGCAGGGATACCTGCAGACGGGGGATGGGGAGAGGAGGGAGAGGGAGAGGGGGAGGGGAGGTGGAAGGAAGAGAACGTTTCAGTGTGCGGACATAACCAGTTGTTGAGTTGGATTATCGGTCAGCTGAAAGGGAAAGACATCATCAGAGAGAGATTGTCAGCTGAAACAGGCAAAGGGAGAAGAGAGAAGACAGAAGAAGGGATACGTGGGAAGTGAGAGGGGCACAGAAGGTAGAAGAGTGTGGTTAGTCAAGTTCCGGCCGGCGTGAATGCAGCAGGAACGAGTTTTAGAGGGGTTAGCTTATGGTTGAGGTCTAGCTAGGGTTGAAATCCCAGGTTGTGACGCAGTGAAGGGGACATGAGGGGAATGCACAATGCAGCGTGGTGAGAAATGGTTGGTGAGAGGGACTGAGTTGGGCACAAGGGTGAAGAGATGGGTGGTGGAGGGATGGACAGTGGTGATAGAAGAAAAGAATGCAGGATGCACGTGCAAAGGAGAAAGACAAACAGCCAGGCAGGCCAAGGAGATGCCTAGGTTCCAGGGGGCAGTGCGCAGTGCACAGGGGGCAGGGGGCAGAGAGCAGGGGGCAGGGGCAGAGAGCAGGATGCGGGTGCGTACGAGGATGTAGATGGCAGTGGAGAGCATGAAGTTGACGAGGGGGGTAGTCCCGCACAAAGCTCAGCAGCATGGCCGGCTGGCCGTTGGGCATGCCCGTCCTGGGAGGGGAAGAGAGGGAGAGGGGCGTGAGGGGAGTGAGGGGAGAAGAGGGAGAGGCAGGGGAGAGAGTGTGAAGGGACAAGTACCAGGACCATACAGCAATTTGCTGCAATATGGTATGGTACCATACATCATGACATGATACAAGAGAAGATGCAGTGCAGTGCAATGCGGTACGGTACGGTGCGGTACCTGAGCCAGATGTGGAACTGGCCAATGTAGGTCTCGAGAGTGATCTTGCCGAGCCAGCCAAAGAGAGCCAGAGACCAGTTGCGGAGAGGCTGTGTCAGATTGCGCAGCGCAATGTAGATGCTGCAGGGACGGGTGGGAGGAAAAGGGGATGGGGAAGGGTTGGTGGGGAGCGGGGCTCTTGAGAATTGTGGAAAGTGACTCAGATTTGTGAAGAGGCTGGGTCTGATTGCGCAGCTCAATGTAGATGCTGCAGGTACGGGCGGGTGGGTGGGGATAGGAGGTTGAGGGGACAGGGGAAATTAGAGGGGGAAGGGGAGCAGGGGCAAGGGCAAGGGCAGGGGCAGGGGCAGGGGCAGGGGCAGGGGAAGGGGAAGGGGCAGGGCAGGGGCAGGGGCAGGGGCAGGGGCAGGGGCAGGGGCAGGGCAGGGGCAGGGGCAGGGGCGGGGACAGGCCAGGGAGCAGGGGTGGGGGCGGGGGTGGGGAAAGGGGGGAGTGAGGTGGGGAGGGATAGTGAGGATGGGAGGATTTGATGTCTTAAACATGTGTGCGGGTGTTGTTGTGAACTGTGCCAGCCATGGGATTGGACGTGAGTTTTGAGACGTCTCAAAAGTCGATTTGATGTCTTAAACATGTGTGCAGGTGTTGTTGCGGAGAGAGAGAGAGAAGGAGAGAAGCATGTCTGTACCCCTGCTGAATCAATACAACGGACCATTTGAGAGAGAAGGGGCGGGAGAGGAAGGAGTGAGAGTGAGAGTGAGAGTGAGAGAGACTCACGTGATGGGGATCCAGGACGTGTATGGATGGATAGCATTGTAGGCGAATTTGTCCAAGCAGTAGACGTTCACATACCACACATAGCCCACCTGCTCAGTCATGCGCAACCATACATCCCATCATGCATGCACACAGCATTGCCATGAGCACGCGCACACAGACAACCATGCACAGACCCACAAGCAAAAGGCAACATGAGGAAGAAACGGAAATCTGTCAGCAGCAGCACGAGCAAAGTGCTCTGGAAAGTATCAGAACCAGCAGCAGCATGAGCAGTAGGGCTTCCCTGACAGTGTGGAACCTCTCTCCACTCTCCCTATCTCTCCCCCTCTCACACAGCGTTACACTCGCTCCACACTCTCTTTTGCCTTGAGGCAGCACTGGGCACATATCCCCGCCGCGTACCCGCCCACTCCTCCCATGTATACCAACATCTTCCAGTGTTCACATCTCTTGGTACGTCCTCTTGTTGATAAGGTGACTTTTGAGTCGACTAAGAAGTCACCTTGTACCAACATCTTCCAGCGTTTACATCTCCTGGTACGTCCTCTTGTTTATGCATGCGAATCGTCACACGTTCTCAGTTCAGAGCATTTACGGTTCATTCAATGTATCCACACTCAATTCCGTCATGTTTAGTGACCAGGCCAGTGTGTCAAACGTTGCAACATGCATGTCACACACTGCACACACACACATGATGCATGCCATGCCATGCCACAGCACAGCGCGGCATGGCATGGCATAGCATGGTATGTATGGCATGGCATCCCCACATACCGAGAGGCAGACAGCGACAATAGCGGCGCGGATGGCGTTGCGGGTCATGTGGTGCATCTCCTCGAGCTTCTCAAGCCAGCGCTCCACCATGGGGTGGAAGTAGGCGTAGATCATGCCAATGATCCAGATGTACCGGTCCAGCCCCGACCGGAAATGCCACTCGTGCAGCAGCGGCAGGTCCGGCTTGCGCGGGTCGATGTACCCTGGGGGGAGGGAGAGGGGATACGGGGGAATGGGGGCCGCGGAGGATGGGGGGAAGAAGGTTCGTTTTCAAGGGGACTGGGCATGAGGGGGACGGCAGCGGAGAGGGCTGAGGAGGAAGGTGGGTGGGGAGAGAATTGTAGGGAGTAGACGGCAAGAATGGAAGCGTGAGGCGAGGTACCTCGAGAGGGAGGGTATGGCCAGTAACCAAGGCCAAGGGGAGGGTGGGGAAAACGAAAGAGGAAGAGAGGGAGGGGTGGGAGGGCGGAGGCGGATAGCGGGGGGGTGGGAGGGAGGAAACTTGACAGGGGAAAGAATGCGAGGTAAAAGAGTTGCCTGTGACAGACCTCTGACGCCCCTCTCCCACCTTCCTCCCTTTCTTCCTTTTCTTCCCTCCCTGCTACACTCCATCCCCCTAATCACCCCTCCTTTCCCACAATTCTTCTCCACACCCTCCATTCTCCTTCCACCGTTCCCCAACACTCCTCTCACTCGCTTCCCTAAAACCAACTCGCCAATGTCTCACTCACCCATGAGGAACGTGAAGGGCCCCCACACGAGCTCGAACACGCCCTGAACCTCCCAGAGCAGGAACACCACGACAAAGCAGATGGCAATCTTCATGCCAATGACAGCGGGCAGCTCGTTGTACTTGCTGTAGATGCCGAGCGCGGCGTAGACCATGACGGTGAAGAGCGTGTGCATGGGGCAGATGTAGTACAGCATGTAGTCGTTTGTGAGCGCCAGACAGCAGAAGAAGACGAGGAAGTTGAGCCGCCACATCATCTGGAAGGGGGGAGAGGGGGTGTGGCGGGCGCAGGGGAGGGTGGCGACAGGGATGGGGGGAAGGGGGGGGCCGGGCGGGAAGAAGGGAGTTAGAAATAAGGGCGGAGAGGGGGGGAGTGGAGGGGGAGGAGTGTGGGGGGGGATGCAAGGGAGAGGGACCGACAGACACGGGGTGGGAGAGGATAGGCTGGAGGATGGGAGCAGGGGGGAAGGGGTTGGGGGAGAGGGAGATTTTGGTGCCAATAATGACAGGGCGCTTGTTGAGTGGGATTTTTTTTTCAAAGCACAAAGGGGAGGAGAGACTAGGAAGGATACAAAGAGGCTTCGCGCCGGGAAAAGGGAAGGGTGGGAGGGAGAAGAGGAGTTGGATTGAAAGGGTGTGTAGGCAGAGCGAGATTCTGGTGGCAATTTACTCGATCAGCTTGCTACGGTTCCCCCTACCCCCTGCCCCTGCCCAGCCCCACCACCCTAGCAACAAAGAAAGAAACAATCTATTACACGTGCCAGGAAGCGGTAGGGACGGCAGGGACGGCAGGAGGGCACAATGGGCAGGGGCGGGGGGCAGGGAGGGGATGGCAGTGAGGAAAAGGCAGGGTAGGCAGGGTAGGCAGGGTTTTGACCTGGCAGAAGCGGCCGAGGCCAAAGTCCTTGCGGACATAGTAGTAGGAGAAGTTGCCGAACCCCGTCATCCACACGTAGGCTGCGATAAAGAGGCGGATGGAGTTGTAGATCTCACGCGCCTCCCAGTAGTGGTACATGAGGAAGATGATCTGCGGGGCAGGGCGGGCAGGGGAGGACAGGGGAGGGCAGGCAGGGGAGGGAGGACAGGTGGGGGAGGACGGGCAGGGAGGACGGGAAGAAGAGGGAGTTAATTTATCTCGCATGCCTCCCAGTAGTGGTACATGAGAAAGATGATCTGTGGGAGAGAGGCGGGGGAGGACGGGTAGGGGAGATCAGGTCGGGAAGGACGGGTAGGGGGGGACGGGTAGGGGGGGATGGGCAGGGGAGGATGGCAAAGGGAGGATGGGCAAGGGAGGATGGGCAAGGGAGAACAGGGGGAGCAGGGAGGTAAAAGTTGAAAGGGGAATAAGGGGGTTCGAGCGACTAATAGAGCAAGCAGGGAAGGCAAGGAGGGTGCGAATTGGGCGAGAGGGAGAGGGTTCAGGGTATTGAATGGTAGCCAAGCGAAGAGGAAGGGGGGAGTGGGGGGGGGGAGTGGGGGGGGGGGGGAGTGGAGGGGAAAGGGAGGGTGACTAACTGACTGTCTTGCAAGACACTGCACGCACGAAAGATGTTGGACGAATGGAACATAATACCAACGATGATCGAGAACGTGGTGGCATATGGATGGAATGGCATGGCATGGCAGCACAACATGGGACGCCCGAAAAAAACCCATTTGGAGGGTGTGTTGAGGGGATGTGAAGGGGGGGAAAGGAGGAAAGAGGGGAGGGGGAGGGGAGGGAGAGGGAGGGGGAGGGGGAGGGGAGGGAGAGGGAGGGGGAGGGGAAAGGGGAGAAGAGGGGAGTTCACGTGGTGTGTGGGGGGAACCGCACCTGCATCCATCCCTTCCACTCCTCCGTCTGGTGGCGGTTGAGGTATTGGATGGGACTTGCCCGTCGCCAGGGACGCGCCCGTGTGCTTCGTTAGCGATGTGAAGAAGCACGTCAGCACCAATAGCGCGTACAGGAAGATGAACAGGTCCCGGCTGTAGTGCTGCCGCGTTGGATGACGGCGGGGGGGGGGGGGATGCAATGGGTACCAAGTGGTACAAAGGGGTGGAGATGGAAAGGGAATGAATATGCAATCAGTATGAATGAAGAATAGGAGCGACTATGTTTGAACATGTGGACGAATTCCACGAGTGAGGGACAAGGGGGGCGTGAAATCAGCAAATCGGCAGAAAAACGTCACAAAGCAAGGGATTTGACGGGTAACCCTACCTTGGTGGATTCGCCGAAGATGTCTGTGCGATCGCAGATGAAGTAGTAAAGAATCAGGCCTCCAAACTCAGCACTGCAAGGCCAACAGAGCGAGAGTCAGCAAGCACTTTGAACCCAGTCACGACCGACGGAATAACTAGAGACTTTGTTTCCCTGTTGTACTTTTTCGTACAGCGAATTAGCAGTTAGTAGGCGCACCGACTCTACTGCGGAAATCGATAAAGGACGCGGAGTAGTCAGTCCGAGGATCGTTCACAGTGACATTATGTGATTGTAAAGCGGGTAAATTGCACTGTGTGAGATTAAAACCTATCTACTTGCTACCAAACGAGAGACGCACATGGCGCGAAGGGTGAGGCGGTTGTCGAGAAGAAACGACTCGTTCATGGTGAGGAACCTGCGGATGGGAGGGAACCAACCAACCAACCAAACCATACAAGCCGCATCATCATCAACGCCAGAAGCACTCAATGTCAGTGTCAGTACCAGCGCTGGCACGAGCGCATGGCAGATGCGCTCTCGCAAACAGCGAGGTGGATTTAAACAACGACGTGAACACACGCTGGGGTGAGAGGAAAAGCGAGAGCGGGAAGGGGAAAGGAGGGAAGGAATCATCCAGATTCTCACATCACAATCGGTCGGTTTCTGTTGAGTCATTCCCTTTCGCACAACCCCCACTAGATCCGTCACATCGATTTTCAATGGCAATTGATCAAACGGGGAAAATTCACACATCCGACTAGGCTATGATTTACTTTTCGCGCTCACCGGACTATGTATTGTCGCACGATGCCGCCGATCGTGGTGGGTGTGGTATTAGCGAGCGCTCTGCTGCTGGGCGTTCCTGGTGACGCATCGACGAGCGGCGTCGACTCCTCGTCTGTAGGCTTCTTCTCGTCATCCGCATGGCTGAAGACGGAAGGGAAAAAGAATGAAGGGAAGAATGAAGGAAAAAAAGAGACGGAAGAAAGTCAGGTCTGGGGTAAAGATGCGAGAATGGAAGGATCTCGAGAATGGATCCATATGCCTTGGGTAAAGACACGCGCCGATTACGATTTCCGGTAGAATTATAAAACGAGAATCGTTTGACATGTGTTCAGCTTTGGGACGTTAGCTGCTGAATAAGAGCAGCAAACGTATCACAACCAGGACCGACTGTCGGCGAAATACAGTCGACACCTTCGCAAAAGTAAAAGCAAACCTGAAGGGAGAGCACGAGAAAGAAATACAGGAAAGGAGGCTACGAACGAGCGCAATTACGGGCAACGATCTCGTGAGTAATCTTAATCTAGGACCAAGGCTAGGCGGGCTTTGATCGATCCCCAATGCTGACATAAACAAGACGAGCAATTCAGGGCGGGATCGCAGCAGCTCGACGTGCGGGTGATCAGAAGCTAATGAGATGAACAAATGAAAACGAGATAAACGGATAGACTCGGTCACGCATCGTGCAGCGAGGACCACAGCTTGCACGCATCACGCCGAGGTGAAGCGGATAAACTTACGCTTTTGGACGACTGGACTTGTTGTATTCGAGATATTCAGCGTAGGCCCAGTAGGACAGCAGTTGAATGTATCCAAGTAGACATGCCACCTGAAGTCCAAATAGAAAAGGTCGCCCAAAGACAGCAGGAGAAAGTGGATTTAAGCGGGGCGAAAAAACTTGGACCGGCAAAGAGACAAGGTTCAGTGCGGAGGCAACACACGATATGAGCAGCAAAATGGCGGGTGGAGCCGAAAGCAAGTCGCGCAACAAGGAAATGAATGTGCGGCCCCAGAAACAGACATGTGTGTTTAGTCTTCAATTCTGACAGTGCAACGGATGAGGTTAGTTTTGCAGCACATAAAAAAGACGAGATCTTTAGGGCGGTGCATTCGCATGTTTAATAGGTAGACGATACTCCAGTCATCGCATTCACCAGGAGTATGTTTGGACCGAGCTCACGCAAAGGATCTAAACAGATGCGCTTAGGACTGACTTATTGAAACGCAGCAAGATAGAGGTCACGTACTTGGGCTGCTGTGATTGGCGTTAACAACTTCATCTTGCCGTCCCAGTCAACGCGCCTTGGAGGGAAGCCACGTGTGCTGACCTTCCTGGTAATACGAAGCTCAACTCGGTGCTAACTTGGAATCGAATAACAATTACGCTAGCTTGACTTGGTCACCTAATCTCCACAGCCTCAACCCCAGGGTGCTCCGCTCTGTGAGCAAAGGAGGCAAACGTTAGGTGGAGGCGACGGGTGAAATGCAATCTGTGATGGCACATGAGGAATGGCCAATGAGTGATTGGTGAATTATGTGTCGTCCCTCAACAACTGTTCTTCACGGTTGCTGCATTCTCCTCCAATTCCTCCAATTCCTCATATGGGAGAGAAGGGTCTCGCTCTGCTTTCTGAGACTTCACCTCTCCCACCAACCCCAATGCGTAATACTCCCGTCCATCCTCAAACTCAGAGCACCTCATCGCATCTCATTCCGCCTTGTCGAAACGCATCAAACCCAGTCTCACCTCTGCCTGCGGCTCCTCGTGGTTTGTCATTGACACCTCGGCTTCGCTAGTCCGTGCGTGGCGGTGGTTGAGTGGACGATCCCACTTGCCTTGAGACCGAGTGTGGCATCCTCCCACACAAGCGGGTTCGGAAATGTGATTCTGTGGCGAACAATGCTTGCCGGGGCTGTGCTTCGACGAGTCGAACCTATATTAGGCTTGAAAGTACACTCAGCTTTCCGAACAAGGCCGGGGACGGGCGTTCTTAACAAGGTTGTTGAGGTATTTCCAGCGTGTGCGAGATCATCGGGATTCGGGAGAACGAATGAGGTCTGGTTTGGACGAGAGGCGCGACGCCGAGGCTTGGTTCGGCAGATTCAGACAATGCCACGCTGATTTTTCGCCTGCCATTGGGGCTTGCAAATGCCTCTGGTGACCTGCGCGGGTGTGCGATGAAGTCGCTCACTTTCGTCACCACATCAAACCATACTTCCTCCCAAGCCTCCGAAGGTTGTGGTAACTGTTGGATTGTGCTTGCAGTCCCTCTGCTCTCATGGGTGCAGCTGTGCTTTCACATTTTGGGCTTCGAGTCGCAGGGTGAAAACTGTTGGGAGACACCCAGGTGTTCGTTACTGGATGATTCAACGGCGACATCTCGTTGCTGAGATACGGTAATGGAGTTACCAACTCTTCAAAACGCAATGAGAACTAGTAAAATCAAAGTGCAAGAACAGCTGTAAAGGTAAACAGACAAAATTATGACTGAAGTAATTAATTTCGCATACTAATCTGCATAAATCACCAAAAAAGGGTACAAATCACTCAAGCATACGTGACATTTTTCAACATGGATCTTTTTTGCATGGTAATAAATCCGTACATTCTTTCGGTGCGTGTGCAATGGCCATTTGGACGTGCCTCACGATGCGGTGTTTACCGCCTTGGTGTGCAACAAACCGGTGTGGTGCACATCATCCATGGAGGCAGCAGGCAAACAGGTGCACCTGCTTACCTTGGTGCAAACCAAACGGATTTATACACTTCTTTGCATTCGCGTCAACAGCTCAGGCGGGCAATCTTTATGCGATTCATCAATTGCACTCGTAGCGTGCGTCCTATTATGGAATACTTTGCTGTTCAAGAGTTATTTACTGCAAATAATGGCTCCAACCATCCTGTTGAAGAGGTCACACGCTCCTTGTGGCGGTGCGTACTGCTGCTCGTATTCGCGAGTAAGACGCACATCCTTCTGCATACATTCGCGAACCAGAGACTCCCATGCGAGTTATAACATCCCCTGTGGCGGCTTCTGTTTATGCCTGCAACAAATTTTGCGGCCTGCATGGTTGTTGTTTCGCACACCCGGGGTTGCTTGGATGTCGGAGTATACGCATGCGGGGTTGTAGAATAGTGCGTTTGCCATGAGTAGGAGGTAGTTCGAGGATGTTAGAGACATGTGTTAGATGTTTGTTGCTTGGAATACTACTCATATTACTATTCCGGAAAATGCTTGACAGTCGGGATTCTCCTTCTTAATGTGCGCGACAAGGCGCGCCTAGTATTCGGCTCCTTGCTTACCCTTCAGCTGTTTCATCTCGTCCGTTGTGAACCAGCGGGCCGCAACGAAGATCGCGTTCTCATGTTTCGACCAGACGCGCGTATCACGCGAAACATCCACCCGCTTCTTCGCCGACCTGCACGGCTTATTGGTCGTTGGAGATTTGCCCTTATCCATCGTGCTGCTCGTGGTCCTGCTAGCATCACGATGGTTTGGCTGCGTCACGGTGAGTCTCTCCATCGTCCGCATTGTCGTCATCTTCTTCGCCGTCGTTGTCGCCATCTTCTTCTTCTTCGTCGTTGTCGCCGTCCGTGCCGACACCATAGTCGTTGAAGTTCAAGTCGTTGTCGTCGTCGTCTTTCCCCGCTTCAGCAATATGTAAAGTCGCCTCTCACGCAAGCGCACGACGCACTCGTGAAGGCTCGGCGCGAGGTGTCTGCGAGGTATTGCCCTCTAGTTGTGAGAGTACGACGGCTTATGACAGCTATGCTTGCTTGCCTTTACTTTATCATGCTATTTCTAGCATGGGATAATTATATGCATGCATGAATTGCTTGATTTCCTAGGCTAGGTGCTTTCCTATATTTTATTATAGTTATAGCACCGAGCTAGGTTGCGTGCACCGAATTCTGGCTTTTCGGTTGCCACCGAATTGCCTTCTACCGAATTCGGGAAGGATCTGTTCGGGACGCTTCGCGACCCGCGGAACCTTCGCGTAACACCTGGTTACGGGGCCTTGTGTCGAGCCTATATATAGCCTCGTGTTGTACCCAGGTGATCATTCAATTACAATTCTCTTTTCTGAGCTCGATCCTAGATCCTCACACTAGTTGTGGTGCGTTTGGCGCGAGATATCCGGCAGGTGCATGTCAAAATGAACAAGAGTGAGGAGCCATAGCTAGGGTTTACCTAGCTAGGCAAGAGAGAAATGAGCAAAGGGGAGTGTTCACTAGCAAGCAGGAGGATACATATAGGAAACCCTAAGGGGTCGTACTCACTACAGAGTACCCCACTGCAGGCTAGACAAACTACATTCTGACACACCCCCATAGTCAAAGTGGGGTATAATCAGCACAGCAAGCAGGTATAGAGTAGGTTCACAAGTGCAAGCAAAGCTAGAGGCATTCACAAAGGGCAAGTGAGGAGGAGGAGGCGGGACTGTAAGAGGAGAGAAGATAGGAGGCGACGGCTGAAGCTGCAGACACACGGGCAACAGGAGCGGCTGGCACAGTGGCTACCGGGACAGCGCCCCGAACTACTGGAGTGACTGGCTCGGCGGCTACGAGGAGCGGGAGGAGCAACGGACCCACGGGCGACAGGCGCAGCAGGCTCTCTGGGCTACCAGGACAGCGCCCCGGACTACAGGTGCTGCGGACGACAAGACGGCAGCCTCCGCTCAACCTCCCCAAACTGTCCCACCCCCTTTTCACACACCCCTTGCTGCACCCCTAGCTCCACTCCCACGTCACCCCCCTTAAACCCTAAACCCTCGGCTCCCACACACCCACCCCCCTCAGCGGCAGCTGCAGCAGTGGGAGACGGAGGAGGAGGAGGAGCTGCAGGTTACCCACACCATGCACCCCCATGCCTGCCACCCCAAACCCTAACGCAGGCAGGCGTGCGGGAAGCAGCAGGGGCGGTTCACGGAGGGAAAGGGAGGCGGCGGGGGGGTCTCCTGGGCGCCACGAAGGAGCAGGGCGCGGGCCCCCCGAGGGCGCCACGGCGGGTGACGGGAGGGGGGCCGTGCACGGGCCCCCGAGGGCGGCTCGACGGGCGACGGAAGGGGCCGCGCGCGGGCCCCCAAGGCGCCGCGACGAGGCGACGGGAGGGGGCGGCGCGCGGGCCCCCAAGGCGTCGCGACGAGGCGACGGGAGGGGGCGACGCGCAGGCCCCCAAGGTGCCGCGACGAGGCGACGGGAGGGGGAGGCGCGCGGGCCCCCGAGGCGCCACGACGGGCGACGGGAGGGAAGGGGCCGCGCGCGGGCCCCCAGGGCGCCGCGACGGGGCGACGGGGGGGGATGGCGCGCGGGCCCCCGAGAGCGCCACGACGGGCGACGGGAGGGGGTGGCGCGCGGGCCTCCGGGGCGCCTCGGCGGACGGTTAAACCGCCACGCGCACCGAGCGCGCGGCGGGCAGAAAAAGCCGCCACGCGCTCCGAGCGCGTGGCGGAAAGAAAATAACACGTCGCGCACCACGGGGCGCGCGACAAACAGAACGACAGCGGAAGCAGTTGGTGGGCCCGTTGAGGTAAGCGGCAGGAACGTGCTCGCTCTAGATACCATGTCAAAATGAACAAGAGTGAGGAGCCATAGCTAGGGTTTACCTAGCTAGGCAAGAGAGAAATGAGCAAAAGGGAGTGTTCACTAGCAAGCAGGAGGATACATATAGGAAACCCTAAGGGGTCGTACTCACTACAGAGTACCCCACTGCAGGCTAGACAAACTACATTCTGACAGTGCACGGTCGCTCGCACCGCGGTCAGCGCTCTTACGCTTACGAGCCATGACGGTCCCTTTATACTCTAAGAACAAGCTAATGCAGAAATCACAATTGCGACTACTGTATGCGGTTGCTGTATGAGGAGGGGGAAGATATGCACAACCTTTGTAAGGTGAAGTTGGGAAGGGGAAGGGGAGCGAGCATTTCATTTTGGCGGTCAAATTGTTTTTTGCCTGATCGAACTTGTTCCATCGTTTTCGTGCTGAAAACGGACTGTGAAGGGACGTTTTGGTTTCGCACGTGTAATTCACATCGTGAGGGGTGGCTAGGTGCATTCCGTGGTGGCCTGAAAGTCAAGCCGCATGCGATGGTTGAACACTGACGGGGCTGAATGCAACTCGTCGGCGACAGTAGCGTGCTTTACGCTAACCAATGTAACATATAGTACAGGTCGCACGCAAGCGCTCTTGTTAGTAGACATGCAGTGTGAGATCCCCGATTGATCCTAGGGGGATTATAGACTGTCAGAGGTGCACTGATGATCCCCGATTGATCCTAGGGAAGGGTTACAGGCACGTTGGCCTGGGGGGTTATGGGCGCACTCACCCGCTACACAAACAAACCCTTTTATCCCAGTGGTTAGTGGCTGGGATTCTGACATGGTATCAGAGCGAAGGTCTCGGGTTCGAATCCCAGTGTGTGCACTTCGGGCATCCCAGTGCGGGGGGGTGTCAGAGGTCCACTGATGATCCCCGATTGATCATAGGGAAGGGTTATAGGCACGTTGACCTCGGGGGTTATGGGCGCACTCACCCGCTACACAAACAAGACATTTTATCATAGTGGTTAGTGGCTGAGATTCTGACATGTACATGTTATCCCAACGGTCCTAGTTGTTGGGACTCTGACATGGTATGAGAGCGGTCTTGGGTTCAAATCCCGGTATATGCACATGCAGGTCGTTGCCGCTGTTTTAAGTCATGGGCTCTCAAGTGTGGGAGGGTGTCAGTAGACCTACCCTGTGAGATCCCCGATTCATCGTTAGGGGGGTTACATGCATGTTAGCTTGAGGGGATTTGGGCGCACGGACCCGCATTTGGAACAAGCCATTTGATCCCAATGGTCTGGTGGTTGGGATTTTGACAAGTCTGTCTTCCTGACACCTGGCAATGAGAAGAAACAAGGAATGAATGAACTATGAATGAATTGGGTACAAGTACTAACCCTAATTGGGTTGTACCCCTTATGGGCTACCCCACTATAGCCTACACAATATGCATGAGCTATAATGTTCTGACACACCCCTATAGGCAAAGTGGGGGAGAACAAGGGGTCACAAGACCAGTCAAGCAAAGCAAAGCAAAGCAAGCTCAGGGTGGATCACAAAGTCACCACACATTCCGAGCACAAGTTCAAGGCCACAAGGCCAGTTCACATGCAGGAGTACATATATATAAAAAGACTAGACAGGCAAGAGCAGGTATATATATATGTAACAGTACAAGCAAGGTCAAGAGGTGAGCAAGTGAGGCAAGGTAGGCACAAGGCCCAGCTGAGTACAGAAGCGCTGATGGTCACAAGGCGCAAGCGCCTTGGTGAAGATATCAGCAGTGTTGGCCTCAGAGGCCACGTACGCAAGACGCAGCTGACCACGCTGCTGCAGCTCACGAGCAAGAAAGTAGCGGAGAGCAATGTGCTTCGTTCTGTGCTCCAGTCGCTGCTCCCGACACAAGGCCAGCATGGCCTTGTTGTCTACGTACAGCACTGGAGGAGAACGAGGCGGCTCTCCGAGGTCAATCAGCAGGTAGGTGAGCCAGCGAAGCTCCTGTGCAGCCATGGCTCCTGCGTAGATCTCAGCCTCACAACTGGAGCCGAGAACAGAAGACGAGCGAGTAGCCCACCACGAAACAGAGCCGGAACCAAGGCTGAAGGTGTAACCCTGTGACGACCGCTGCGTAGCCTGGTCGTCAGCCCAAGAAGCGTCTGCGTGCCCAGTAAGGACCACTGGACTCTGCCCTCCAAGCACAAGCCCCATGCCCGACGTACTGCACAAGTAGCGCAACACCCTCTTCGCTGCAGCCATGTGCTCCGGTCTGTGTCTCCCAGGAGCAACATAGCGTGCGAGAATGCTAAGAGGGTATGCAAGGTCAGGTCGAGTGCAGGTCATCAGGTACATGAGGCAGCCAACAAGCTCTGGGTACGGGCCACTCGACTCTACGGACTCATCCGAAGGCAGAGCTGAGAGCGAGTGGCGAGTAGGCAGAGGAGTGGCCTGAGGCGAGGAGTACGTGAAGCCGAAGCGCTGAAGGACCTGCTGCACCATGTGTGACTGAGTCAGGGTAATGGTGCGGCGTGCTCTGTCCCGAGTGATCTGCAAGCCAAGGTAGCTGCGCAGTTCACCCAGGTCAGTGCACGTGTGTCTCTTCTGCAGCTCGGACTTCACGTGGGCGAGTCCAGCAGTGTCAGCTGTGGCAAAGACCAAGTCGTCGACGTACACGAGGATGTAGAACGGCGGCAAAGAAGTGTCGGTGCGCAGAAACAGCGACGGGTCGGCAGTAGAGGGAGCAAACCCAAGAGCCGCAAGTGTAGTCCTCAGTGTGTCGTGCCACTCACGCGGTGCCTGGCGGAGACCGTAGACTGGCCGCCGTAGGCTCCACTGGGTGCCAGGAGGAAAAGACCCAGTGAAACCAGGTGGGCGACGCAGCCAGATCTCCTCGTGCAGGCTGCCCTGCAAGAAAGCAGTGCTGAAGTCAAGAGAGTGTAACTCGTAGTCACGGTGAGCAGCTACGTGCAGCAGTACCCGAAGAGTGGTCATCTTCGGGGTGGGAGAGAAGGTCTGAAAGTAGTCAACTCCCTGCCGCTGACTGAAGCCACGAGCCACGTAACGCGCCTTGAAGACAGGCGGAGAACCCGGTGGTCGCTTCACCCTGAAAATCCACATGCCACTGACGATGTTCGCCCCAGGAGGGGGAACAGCGTCAACGTAGGTGCCTGTGGACTTCCAGGAAGCCATCTCTGCGTCCATAGCTGCCTGCCACTGAGAGGAGTAGGGACCCTCTATCGCCTCCGCGTAAGAGCGCGGAGTCGGGATGTCAAGTGCATCCGGGTCTCCCTCAGGGGTAAGCAGTACGGACACGAGATGAGGTGAAGCAGCGGCCAAGCACTGGAACTCCTCCTGCCTATCCTCAAGGACGTCCGTGCCAAGGGCACACTCACCCCGACGGACGGAGGACAGACAGACTCAGACTCAGCAACAAGACTGGCGACGTAGTCTAGGCGACAGCGAGCAGCAAAGTCGACGAGCTCAGCAACTAGGGCAGACGCAGCAGTGGACTCAAAGGAAGGGTCAGTGACAACAGTAGCAAGGAGACGCGTGACAGTAGGACTGGCAGCGCGAAGAGAGTCCGACTCCGGGTCGGCAAGAGCAGGAAGAGAAGACTCAGGAGGAGAAGGCAAAGGGGCACGCAGAGGAGCAGTGGACGGACGCAGAGACATCCGGTGCGTGCCAGGGACAGGAGGAGGACGCTGACGCGAACCGCGACCACTAGTGCGAGCAGCACGGACAGGCGACGCAGGGCGAGACGCAGGCTCACGACGCTCAGCAAGACCTCCAGTAGGACCAGTGTAGGGAGACGGAGCAGGCAGTGGGGAGGCCGGCTGTAACTGTAACTGCGACGGGACAGGCTGTGGACACTCTAAGGGAGGAGGAGGACCAGTAGAAGACGGGAGACCAAGAACCTGCTGAAGGAGCGGAACGAAGTACGGCCGAGGCCGCGCGGCGACTCCAGACACAGCAGGGACAGCACCAGCACCCCCTGTGGCAGCACCAGCACCAGTAGCAGCTCCAGCTCCAGTACCCCCAGCAGCACCAGCAGTACCCCCAGCAGGACCGCCTCCAGGACCGACAGCAGTAGCCTCCGCGCCAACACCCGCAGCAGCTCCAGCTCCAGAAGTACCCGCAGGTCCAGCAGCTCCAGTATGCCCAGTACGAGCACCTCCGGGACCCGTGGCACCAGCTCCCTCAGCAGCAACAGAAACTCCAGTACCCGCAGCTCCTCCAGCTCCAGCAGCTCGCCTCCAGCGCCGGGCAAACCACTCACGCAGCTCCTGTGGAGAGAGTGGCTCCCGGCGAGAAGAAGCACCCGGAGAACCGCCAGGCACAGCACCAGCAGGCCCAGCTCCCTCAGGCTCCGCACCCCCAGGCTCAGCACCTCCAGGCGTAGCACCCCCAGGCTCAGCACCCCCAGGCGTAGCACCCCCAGACTCAGCACCCCCAGGCTCAGCACCCCCAGTCGTAGTACCCTCAGGCTCAGCACCCCCAGGCGTAGCACCCACACGCTCAGCACCCCCAGAGTCAGCACTCCCAGGCTCAGCACCCTCAGCAGCACCAGAGTCACCAGCGACCTCGACAGGCTCAACAGCGTCTACCTGGGACACACCTGAAGGGGCAGGACCCTGAGGGGGGAGGGGGTCTACCGGGGGGGGACCTGGTACAAGGAAGAGCGGTGGCGGGGGGAGGGACGGAGTGCGGTAGGGGAAGAGGCGGTAGTAGGGGACCGACTCGTCGAACGTGACGTCCTGGGAGGACAGAACACGGCGAGAGGTGGGGTGGTAGAACTGCCACCCGGGGGCGTCAGGGGGGAAACCCAGGAAGACGCAAGGAGCAGCACGAGGGGACAGCTTGTCCGCAGACAAGTCGCGGACAAACGCCCGAGATCCCCAGACACGGAACGCAGACGCATCGCCAACCTTCCCCGTCCACAGTAAAGCTGGGGAGGTCTCCGGCATGGAGACCCTGGGCTGAAGGTTGATCTGATGCGTTGCGTACCGAACCGCAAACGGCCACAGAAAATGGGGGGCAGCCGCATGCATCATGGACGTACGGGCGACGTCCATGACCATGCCAATGCGGCGCTCAGCAATCCCATTTTGCTGTGGAGAGTCCGGTAGCGTGAAGGTCTGGCGGATGCCTCGTGCACGACAGTAGGCTCGCAGAAGGCCAGAGGAGAACTCTCCGCCTCTGTCAGAGTGCAGACGCAGAACAGGAAAGTCCGAGCCAAAGCTCCGCCTGAGCTGGAGACGAGCTGCGCGGATCCAGTCGATCAACACCTCAGTGACATCACCCTTGCTGCGCAAGGGGAAGACTGTGGTGTAACGCGAGTAGTCGTCAACCACCAGCAGGAAGTAGCGCTCGTGACCCTGTCCACGGACGCGGGCCGGGCCCCACACGTCCATGTGAAGCGTCTGCAGCGGGGCCTCTGTCGGAGGAAACTGGGAGGAGTGAGGGGCAGCCCGCTGCCGCCCCTCGACACAGGGGACGCAGGTAGGGCCAGGCCCCGGAGGAAGGGGAGGGAGGGACCGGGGAAGACCAGAGACAAGGACACGGGAGGCCATGCCTCGGAGACGAAGCAGGGAGGGGTGACCAAGGCGGTGGTGCCAGAGGAGAGTCTCGTGAGACAGGAGGCGACACGAACAGGGGGCAGACTCAGGACCAGACCTGGACGCTGCAGCAAACACCTGACCCGACGCAGCTACCTGACCAGACGCAGTGACTGGAGGAGACGCAGTGGTCAGGGTGTACAGGCTCGACCCCGGCCGACGGGTAAACGTGGCCAGGTGTCGGCCTGTCCGAGCGTCCGTGCAGTGGGTCACCCGCTGACTCGCAGGAGTGAACTGGTGAACCCCCGCATCCTGTAGGTCAGCACCACTCACCAAGTTCGTAGAGAACGAGGGAAGGTAAAGACCAGACAGGGTGCCAGAGGGGGCCGCCGGACACGGGAGGACAGTGGAGAAGTGAGCAAGGACAGGACCCCCAGAGGGGTCTGCCAGAGAGACTGCAACTGGCCGGTCAAGCGGCGTGAGTGTGGTGCGGTCTCGAAAGAAGGAGCGAGAAGCCCCCGAGTCAAGGGTGAAGGTGTGGGAGGCCGAAGCCGACGCAGAACCTGAGAGAGCAGACTCACCAGCACCTGAGGGAGCAGACGCACCTAGAGCAGCAGCCTCGCTAGCACCTAGAGCAGCAGCCTCACCAGTACCTAGAGCAGCAGTCTCAATGCCCGGGTCGGGCGGAAAACACCGGTAACAGTCACCCTCATCACTAATAGTCACAGTATACATGGCAGCAAGAATAGCATCAAAGTCAAGGTCAAAGACAGCGACACCCGCCCTAGACAGCTCACCCCAGCGGGGGATCTCAGTGGCCTCAGGGAACTGGTGACGCCAAGCGTCCGTCAGGCGGCCAAAGCAGCGCTGGGTGGAGTGCGCACCCCCGCACTGCTCACCCGCGCGGTCGCCGGTGCGTAGGACGTAGGTGCACGGGCCAGTACCCCCACCCCTCTGGCGTGCAGTGTACCACTCACGGAGCTGCTGAGGGGAGGGGATGTCACGAGTGCGCTGCTGCTGCTGCTGCTGCTGGCGCTGACCACCACCGGAGCCGCCCCTCTGTGCAGCGCCACCCCGACCAGCTCCACCTCCTCCGCCGCCTCCTCCTCCACTGCCGCCACCTCCGCTCCCACCGCCACCGCCACCGCCGCCTCCGCCTCCACTGTCGCCACCGACACCTCCGCCCCCGCCACCACTCCCACCACCACCCCCACCCCCTCCACCGCCTCCACCGCCACCTCCACCGCCCCCGCTAGCTCCTCCAGTGCCCCTGCCCCCCTTGCCCTTGCCAGGGCGACGTCTCCCGCTAGGGGTAGACGCCGCACCGACCGACTCAAGCCCAACGAGGTCGGCCGCAGCAGCAGAGGCAACAGAGGGCAAAAGGGGGGAGGGGGAACACCCCTCAAAGATGGGGGTGCGAGGGTCACCACGAGAGGCTCCTACAGCGACTATGCTCTTCTCTGCTGCTAGGAGGGACTTCTCGAGGAGGTCAACGGTGAGAGTGGTGGGGCAAACGGAGAGGAAGTGGTCCCTGACTACGCGAAGGGAGTCAGGGAGCCGGGTGACTATGTAGTAGAGGGTGATGTACATGGGGGGGGGGTTCTTGGCGCAGAACTCAGCAGGAAGCGCAGCGCGGTAGCGAGTGTCACTAGTGCGGAGGTGCGTAATGAGGTCAGCGACTGTGGGAAAGGCAGCAAGGTCAGGGAAGAGGTACGGTAGCATGAGGCGGCTCAGTGCAGCAGTGGCAGGGGAGGAGTAGCGCGCAACTACAGCGTCGTACAAGGTCTGAGCACTCTTGTACTGGCTAAAGTGCGCACGCTCAGAGGTAGGCAGGTGGCGACGCACAGCAAGACGTGCAGCAGCATCGCGAGTGGCCCACTGTGAGCCTACAGTGGCGTCGGCATCAGCAGCAGGGGCAGGAGAGGCACCAGAGGTGAGGTCAAAGAGGGAGAGACCGTCTGCCCTATCGCACTGTAGGAAAAGCTGCAGGTCATCTACCCAGACGTCAAAGTCAATGGCCCGACCCTCAGCGTCAAAGGCGAGGATACTAGGGGTAGCCATGACAACAGTAGACTAGCAGCGCAAACAGTAGGGTGAGGGCAGTGCAGGGACAGAGGCGTTGCACTTACCGGACAGGGCGACTCGGGTGGCTCAGCTGCTCGGCGGCTCGGCAACTCGGCGGCTCGGGCGGCTCGGGCGGCTCGGCGGTACGGCGGCTCGGCAGCAAGCGCGGCTCGGCGACACGGCGGCTCGGGCGGCTCGGGCGGTACGGCGGCTCGGGCGGTACGGCGGCTCGGCAGGCCCGGGCGGCTCAGGTGGCGCGGCGAGGCCGCGTGGGGAGCGGCGGCGGGGCCGAGTGGAGCGGCGTCGGCGGGTGCAGTCAGCTGCGGCAGCAGCCGCGGCCCCGAGGGAGGTGGTGGCGGCTGCTGCTGGCGACGGCTGCGGCTGCTGCTGCAGGGACGGCGGCGGCCGCTGCGGTAGGGGCGGCGACAGTGGGCCGGAGAGGGCGGTGCGAGGGGCCGCGTCGCGAGGAGCCGCGGAGGGCGGCGACGGGCCGTGAAGGGGCGGCGCGAGGGGCCGCGGAGGGCGGCGACGGGCCGTGAAGGGGCGGCGCGAGGGGCCGCGGAGGGCGGCGACGAGTCGTAGGGGGGGGGGCCGTAAGGCCGTGGGAGGGGCCGTAAGGGACGGCGCGAGGGGCCGTAAGGGGCCGTAAGGGGCCGCTGAGGGCGGTGCGAGGGGCCGACGGGCGGCGCGAGGGGCCGTAAGGGGCCGTAAGGGGCCGCGCGAGGGGCCGTAAGGGGCCGTAAGGGGCCGACGGGCGGCGCGAGGGGCCGTAAGGGGCCGTAAGGGGCCGTAAGGGGCCGCGCGAGGGGCCGTAAGGGGCCGTAAGGAGCCGACGGGCGGCACGAGGGGCCGCGCTAGGAGCCGTAAGGGGCCGTAAGGGGCCGACGGGCCGCGCTAGGGGCCGTAAGGGGCCGTAAGGGGCCGCGCTAGGGGCCGTAAGGGACGGCGCGAGGGGCCGTAAGGGGCCGCTAAGGGCGACGCGAGGGGCCGTGAGGGGTCGTGAGAGGGCGCGACTGTGGGAGCGAAGCGCGCTCCGGGCAGGAAAAAAAAAAAAATTCGTGGTGGGCCCTAGGAAGCGTTCCCACTAGGGAACCTGCTCGATACCATGAGAAGAAACAAGGAATGAATGAACTATGAATGAATTGGGTACAAGTACTAACCCTAATTGGGTTGTACCCCTTATGGGCTACCCCACTATAGCCTACACAATATGCATGAGCTATAATGTTCTGACAGGCAACATATGCTGGATTTACGTATCACGATAGTTTGTGATGCGTACATTATGGACATGTCACGTCCGAAATGAACCCTTCCTAGACAGACGGACCACTTCCTACGGAAATTGGTGCAGTTAACAGTGACAACTCGCGGAAAAAAATTGGGACATCTGAATCTGGACCGTCCTCAACTTAGGTACAGTATGTAGTGGGTCGCTAGCTAGTGTGAACGTTTTCAAACCCGCCAGCGTACCAAAATAGATGAGAGGACCTTAGATCAGTCATCTACGTTGAACAACGTGGACATTGTTGATCGCACAGCCGTGCTCCTTAGTGAAGCTTCGTGAAGTTATTGTCAAGATTCTCATAGATAACGGAGTTAGCCACTTGTTCGTCTCTTCTTTGCTAGTTAGTCATCCCCATCTCGAAGCGGATTTCACATGCTGATTCACGGACACTCGTATGGTAGATGGGACGCTTCATCACATGGGACCATTGATTTGCAAGTTGCGCGTAGTGCTATGCTCGATAATAGCTAGACACAATCTTGACATTGCGATGCTCGACGGCAACGATTTGATATTCGGTAGAGATTGGTTGCAGACAGTTAGTATCGAATCGTGAAACCCTAACGTATTGTACACTGTTACGAATAGTAAAGAATGAAGTGGTACTGTGCATTCCTGACAGTAGCAATCAAAGCATGCGGTACCGAGGCTGAAAACGAAAAGGCAAAAGTGACTCGAAGAGTCGAACGGTTACGAAACATCTGGACCGTCAGGGCAGACAGCATCCGGCAGCAGCAGTGGCGATGATTCTGCCCGAGCAGTCGCGCGGTTGAGTTTCCCTGCAATAAAGGAATGTACCCCTTATAGTGCATGACTAGCTAAGACGCTTCGTATTCCAACTTGTACTCTTATTTACATGTTTGTATTTTCATGTTTTAAATCATCTCAATCATTTTACATTCAGTCTGAATTGAGGTCAAGGGCCTACCAGCACCACTCAATCGTGTGCAAACCTTCCTGAGGTGATCCTGGGTACGATCAACTTTTGATCGCAGCATACACATTGAAAAACAACTCAACCTAGCCTAAACTAACCTAGCCTACTTATAGTTTGACAATCCAACCCCATCAACTTTATCCACATCCATCTATCCAAGATTTCCATGCGGCCACGTGACACTAGTTTTTGTTTTGTTTTGTTTGTTTGTTTTTTTGGTTTTTTTTTTCAACCTGTTACGAGTGCAATTGAGCGAGCGAGCGAGAATTGCACCATCGAAGCAAAACAGTACAGCAAGTGAGAGAATGAGCGAAGAATATATAGCGAAGCCCAAGCGGTAACGGTAATGCGTGAAAATGGGGTGTGCTACGGGCCTAGCGCTGGGGCTGGGAATTGTCGAGGCGGAGGTCCGGAGTGTGGATCACCAACCGAACCGTGAGGTTGGGCCGCGTCGTGAACAGTAGAGGGAACAGTGGAGGGAACAGTGGAGGGAACAGTGGAGGGAACAGTGGTCGAGGCGAGTGTCGAGCACCGTAGTGGATTGAAGGTGGGTTGGACGGTTCAGATTTCACCGTAGTTGTTGGCTCATCAGCTGACTTGTTGTTGGCTGGCTCCATGGCACCACCCAACATCGAAGCAGCAGTGTGGGTAGTAGAGCCGCCACCGCCACTCTGAATCATAGAAAACAATGATTATAATGTTTCATGCCGCTTCTAACACCTTTTGACGACAAACAGCCTCCTAGAATTGTTGACACTACAGGACACACAAATGGTGTCTGTCTGGTCTAGTGTGCACTGCTGCTGGGCTTACAGTTAGTTGCACCAAACCATTGCCATGCCTCAGCTCTTCTTGTCCAGCCCAGCGGTAATTAGGTGGACTAGTTTCCTTATCGTCCTTAACCCATTTTCACGTCCGATCCGTCAAATTACCGTACCGATTACTGGTAATTCTCGAGCCAACCACCATCTACACTGTTCTTAGTCGTAGCTTCACAGCAACACTTGCATTATCGCCGATGGACTGAGCTGTATCACACCACTCCTGCTTCAATCGCGGTGTCCCCCACGCCTGTTTCCTTTCTTCTTTCCTGTTTCACAAAATGCGGCCAGCCATGCCGCCTCGGCCACCTCAGTTAACGAAGCTCCAGCAGCGGCAGAAGCGGCTGCTGAACATTTTCACCGTCACCATCCTCGCGTTCCTCGCATTCGTTGTCCTCTGCGTATTCACTCCTCTCGGCGACGGCCTTACGAATCAAGGCGTCTCCATGCTTAAAGCGGCCACTTCGGGAGTACCCACGCTCGCGCCGATGCAATCCTTCCCGCCATGCCCTTCCAACTGGACCAACCACCTCCCCTGCTATGACCCAAAAATCGCCATCCTCTACCCTCGCGAAAACAACGAGTTTCGCGAACGGCATTGCCCCGGGAAATCGGATCGGCGACGGTGCCTGGTGCCCGCGCCGTCAGGATACCGCCGACCGATACCATGGCCTGAAAGCCGCGACTGGGTACGTGGATTCTCACCGGCGCGCGTTAGATTGCGACCCGTGTTAGAGAGCATCATTGCGGATTACATCAGGGTTTTTGACTGAATTTCACATTTGTATAATTTTCCACGTGCTTCTGCGGTTTCTCCGTTCCCTTCCCCCGTTCGTTTCTTCTGGTACCGACCCCCCTTTGTTTCTGCTCCCTTTCTCCGGTTGACTCCGTTCGGCAGTGCCTCGTTAGTATCCTCCTTGCACGAATCTTCTCTCCTCTAAGCGCATCGCGTACCCTCTTGTCGTGTACCCGTCTACCATCTTGTCGACTACTCGTCTACCCTCTTGTCGTCTAGGCTCCTGTGGTCTAGCCCCTTTCCGTTTCAACTCTTGTCGTTCCGCCTCTGCTCGGCAATGCCGTCCTTTTCCGGTGCCGTTGCCACGACTTGTGGCATGATCGCTCGGCGAACAATGCGTCGTACTGGTTTCCCAATTCGCGAATTTCGTTTCCCGTTCCCTTTTCCCCCACATGCGCACCTGAAACCTTGCCTTTTCCTTTCCCTTTCCGCTCCCCCTCCCACTCTGCCCCGCCATAACGCAACACAAACTTCCCATCCTGTCCTCCTCCTTTCCATTTTTCCCTCCCCACTTCCCTCTCCACCCTCACCCCATTTCCCCCCCCCCCCCCTTTCCCTTCCGTTCCCCCTCCCGCTTCCTTCCTTCCCCGCGCCCCGTTCCCCGCCTCCCGCGCAGGTGTGGTTCCGCAACGTGCCGCACACGACGATCGCGGACAACAAGCGCAACAAGAACTGGATGGCGCGCCAGGGCGACAGGTGGCACTTCCCGGGCGGCGGGTCCATGTTCCCCGACGGCGTGGAAGGGTATCTGTACCACCTGCGCCAGATCGTGGAACTGGGCCCCAACGTGCGGACTGCACTGGATATTGGATCAGGGGTGAGTGCGGGTGGGCGAAGGGGGAGAAAGGGGAGAGGGGGATTGGGAGGTGAGGGCGGCGGGTCCATGTTCCCCGACGGCGTGGAGGGGTATCTGTACCACCTGCGGCAGATCGTGGAACTGGGGCCGAATGTGCGGACAGCGTTGGATATCGGCTCAGGGGTGAGTGCGGGGGGGAGGGGGTGGGGCAGGGGGAGTGGGCGGGTCCATGTTCCCCGACGGCGTGGAGGGGTATCTGTACCACCTGCGCCAGATCGTAGAGCTGGGCCCCAACGTGCGCACGGCGCTCGATATCGGTTCGGGGGTGAGTGCTGGGGGTGGGAGAATAGGGAGAAAGGGGAGGGAGGCAGAAGGCGAGTGGAGGGGTATCTGTACCACCTGCGCCAGATCGTAGAGTTGGGGCCGAATTTGCTCATGGCGCTGGATATTGGCTCGGGGGTGAGTGCGCAGAGGAAGAAGGGGGAGGGGAGCGGGGGAGGGGGCAAGGGGGGACGGGGGAGGGGGCAGGGGGGGGACGGGGAACAGGGGACGAGGGAAGGGGGACGAGGGGAGGGGGACTGTGGTTTAAGGTGGGATGAGAATAAATTGCAAGAGCGCTCCTGGCGTGGTGTTGGATGGATGGAGTCAGGTCATGCGGGGTGAGGGAGGTGGGTGTGTAAGGCACTATCGGAATGAGGGTGAGTGTGTGAGTGTGAGGGTGAGTGAGAGTGTGAGTGGGGGGTTAGGGCGAGTGTATGAATCCCCTCCTTGTCTGTCTTCAGACCAAAGCCATCCCTTCTCTCCCCGCCTCCCCCCCTCTTCCCATTTCCCGCTAAACCCTTTCCCACCCATTCGCGCCCTCCCCTGCGCCTTCCACAACCCAAACACATTATGCTTCTTCATGGCCGGACCGCTTCCCCCTTAGGAGTGGTTGTCTTGTGGGGAAGTAAGGGGTGCTGTGCTGCTGAGCTGACCAAGGCAATGGGCGATCTGCCATGTGCCACGAAGGGCAAGCACCCGTCCCTCCCTCGTGCCCCCCGCTCCATCTCCCCGCGTCTCCCCTCCCCACCTCCAAAACCCCTCCTCTCTCCCCGCTCCCTACCGTCTACCAGATGCCCTCCTTATGGCGTGCTGTGCTGGCCGTGTCACTCGCCCTTAAACGACCACCATGCCCCCCTCCCTCCCCGCGCCTTTCTTTGGCCCTTCCCTTCGCCCTTCCCCCCACCTTCCCTCCTTCCCTGCCCTCGGCCCTCCCCATCGTCCACCCCTTGCCTCCTCGCCCCAACACCGCGTTCTGGTCTTCCCTTGTTGTTCCCACCCAACAGGTGGCCAGCTTCGGAGCGGCACTGCTGGATTACGGCGTGCTGACCATGTCCATCGCCCCCAAGGACTCGTACCGCGCCCAGATCCAATTCTCCTTGGAGCACGGTCTGCCTGCCTGCCCGCCATGATCGGGCTGCTCTTCCCCCCAGCTTCAGTGCCTCCCACACTTCTCCTCTGCACCACATCCCTGCGTCCCCCTTCACCACCTCTCACCTCCCTCCCCCCTTCTCTGCCCCCCTCCCCCTCTCCGCCGTCTTCCCCTCCTCTTCCTCCCTTCCTGCACCCCAACAGGTGGCCAGCTTCGGAGTGGCTCTGCTGGACTACGGAGTGCTGACCATGTCCATCGCCCCCAAGGACTCGTACCGCGCTCACACCCTCCCTCCCCCCGTGCCTTACTCTCTCCCGTCCCTTGTTCCCTTCCCCAGGTCGCCAGCTTTGGGGCGGCTCTGCTGGACTACGGAGTGCTGACCATGTCCATCGGCCCCAAGGACTCGTACCGCGCTCACACCCTCCCTCCCCCCGTGCCTTACTCTCTCCCGTCCCTTGTTCCCTTCCCCAGGTCGCCAGCTTTGGGGCGGCTCTGCTGGACTACGGAGTGCTGACCATGTCCATCGCCCCCAAGGACTCGTACCGCGCTCACACCCTCCCTCCCCCCGTGCCTTACTCTCTCCCGTCCCTTGTTCCCTTCCCCAGGTCGCCAGTTTTGGGGCGGCTCTGCTGGACTACGGAGTGCTGACCATGTCCATCGCCCCCAAGGACTCGTACCGCGCTCACACCCTCCCTCCCCCCGTGCCTTACTCTCTCCCGTCCCTTGTTCCCTTCCCCAGGTCGCCAGCTTTGGGGCGGCTCTGCTGGACTACGGAGTGCTGACCATGTCCATCGCCCCCAAGGACTCGTACCGCGCTCACACCCTCCCTCCCCCCGTGCCTTACTCTCTCCCGTCCCTTGTTCCCTTCCCCAGGTCGCCAGCTTTGGGGCGGCTCTGCTGGACTACGGAGTGCTGACCATGTCCATCGCCCCCAAGGACTCGTACCGCGCTCACACCCTCCCTCCCCCCGTGCCTTACTCTCTCCCGTCCCTTGTTCCCTTCCCCAGGTTGCCAGCTTTGGGGCGGCTCTGCTGGACTACGGAGTGCTGACCATGTCCATCGCCCCCAAGGACTCGTACCGCGCTCACACCCTCCCTCCCCCCGTGCCTTACTCTCTCCCGTCCCTTGTTCCCTTCCCCAGGTCGCCAGCTTTGGGGCGGCTCTGCTGGACTACGGAGTGCTGACCATGTCCATCGCCCCCAAGGACTCGTACCGCGCTCACACCCTCCCTCCCCCCGTGCCTTACTCTCTCCCGTCCCTTGTTCCCTTCCCCAGGTCGCCAGCTTTGGGGCGGCTCTGCTGGACTACGGAGTGCTGACCGTGTCCATCGCCCCCAAGGACTCGTACCGCGCTCACACCCTCCCTCCCCCCGTGCCTTACTCTCTCCCGTCCCTTGTTCCCTTCCCCAGGTCGCCAGCTTTGGGGCGGCTCTGCTGGACTACGGAGTGCTGACCGTGTCCATCGCCCCCAAGGACTCGTACCGCGCTCACACCCTCCCTCCCCCCGTGCCTTACTCTCTCCCGTCCCTTGTTCCCTTCCCCAGGTCGCCAGCTTTGGGGCGGCTCTGCTGGACTACGGAGTGCTGACCATGTCCATCGCCCCCAAGGACTCGTACCGCGCTCACACCCTCCCTCCCCCCGTGCCTTACTCTCTCCCGTCCCGTGTTCCCTTCCCCAGGTCGCCAGCTTTGGGGCGGCTCTGCTGGACTACGGAGTGCTGACCATGTCCATCGCCCCCAAGGACTCGTACCGCGCTCACACCCTCCCTCCCCCCGTGCCTTACTCTCTCCCGTCCCTTGTTCCCTTCCCCAGGTCGCCAGCTTTGGGGCGGCTCTGCTGGACCACGGAGTGCTGACCATGTCCATCGCCCCCAAGGACTCGTACCGCGCTCACACCCTCCCTCCCCCCGTGCCTTACTCTCTCCCGTCCCTTGTTCCCTTCCCCAGGTCGCCAGCTTTGGGGCGGCTCTGCTGGACTACGGAGTGCTGACCATGTCCATCGCCCCCAAGGACTCGTACCGCGCTCACACCCTCCCTCCCCCCGTGCCTTACTCTCTCCCGTCCCTTGTTCCCTTCCCCAGGTCGCCAGCTTTGGGGCGGCTCTGCTGGACTACGGAGTGCTGACCATGTCCATCGCCCCCAAGGACTCTTACCGCGCTCACACCCTCCCTCCCCCCGTGCCTTACTCTCTCCCGTCCCTTGTTCCCTTCCCCAGGTCGCCAGCTTTGGGGCGGCTCTGCTGGACTACGGAGTGCTGACCATGTCCATCGCCCCCAAGGACTCGTACCGCGCTCACACCCTCCCTCCCCCCGTGCCTTACTCTCTCCCGTCCCTTGTTCCCTTCCCCAGGTCGCCAGCTTTGGGGCGGCTCTGCTGGACTACGGAGTGCTGACCATGTCCATCGCCCCCAAGGACTCGTACCGCGCCCAGATCCAGTTCGCCCTGGAGAGAGGCCTGCCCGCCATGATCGGGCTGCTCGCCACGCACCGCCTGCCCTTCCCCGCTCGCTCGTTCGATTTGATCCACTGCTCCCGCTGCTCTGCTTCGTTTGGGGATGAGAGTGAGTGGGGGATGGGGGGAAGGGGGGCGGGGGGCGACGGGGCGTGGGGAAAGAATGGAGGAAATGGGGTTGAAGGGGAAGGGGGAGAAGGGGAGGGGAAGGGAGATTGTGCAGTGGTCATGGGTTCAGGGGTAAACAGGGTTAGGAGGCAAGGGCATGTGAATGAGAGAAGATCAAACAAACCCATCAATGGGGGCAACGACGGGGCATGGGAGGGGTCTGGAGGAAGGGTGGTAGGAGGGTGGGAGGAGGGTGGTAGGAGGGTGGGAGGAGGGAATTAGGAGTGAGGGAGCAAGCATGGCGTGGTACAAGGTATGAGGCTGCAGGGCTCAACGTTTAAGAGGTGGATGCATTGTCTTCTCATCTCATCTCCCCCCCCCTTTTATCGGCCTCCTCCTCAGTCCCGTCCTTCTCCTCACTCCCTCTCCCTCTCCCTCTCCCTCCCCCCTCCCCCCTCCCCCCTCCCCTCCCCAGACTCCACGCACGTGTACGAGGTCGACCGACTCCTCCGTCCCAACGGCGTGTTCATCTTGGCGGGGCAGCCGGTGGGCTTCAGTCAACTCTCCAGTCTCCTCCTCTGCCTGCCTCCCCCACTCCCTCCCCCCCGCCCCCTCCCCTCCCCAGACTCCACGCACGTGTACGAGGTGGATCGACTCCTCCGTCCCAACGGGGTCTTCATCCTGGCGGGGCAGCCGGTGGCGTGGCGCGGCAAGATCGCGGAGTGGAAGCGGCTGCGGCTGCTGGGCAAGGCGCTGTGCTGGGAGCTGCTCAAGACCGTGGGGAACGTGGCCGTGTGGCGCAAGCTGGGAGGCGACGCGTGCCGCGTGGGCGTGGAGGGGGATGGGCGGGATGTGCCGCTCTGCTCGCCTGCTCTTGATCCTGATGATGCCTGGTATGGATGGGGATAAGGGGTGGGAGGGTTGGGTTTCACTGTGGATGGGAGGGGATAGGGGGTGGGTTTGAGAGGAGGACGGGTGGTGGGGAATGAGGGATGTGCCGCTCTGCTCGCCCGCTCTTGATCCTCATGATGCCTGGTATGGGGAAAGGGAGGGTGGGGTTTTTCTGATGCTGCATGGAGTGGACGGGAAAGGGGATGGGTTGTGAGAGGTGGCGGGTGGCGGGGAGGGAGGGAGGGGGAGAGAGGGGACGGAAGGGGAGGGCAAGTGAGTGAGTCAGGGTCAAGTCATATCATGCCTTTCTTTCTATCCAGGTGTGCTGTAACTTCATAAAGTCACTTCCACTCACTTTAGTCACTTCCTTCTCAGGTGACCTGTGAGCCAATTCACAGCTTTGCATTGCTGTGCTGCACCCTCACTTACCTGCCGTGCCCACCCTTGCAACGCTCCCCTCCCTCCCTCTTCCCCCCTTCCTTGTGTATTTATTTCATCTCCCAGTGACCCCATACATAACCTGTCTGAGCCGTGTGTAATATCAGATCTTCCTTACTCTCTCCCTGCCTTCCTCCACCTCCCCTTCCCCCCCCTCTTCCCCTCTTCCCCACCCTTCCCTCTTCCCCCCCCGCCCTTCCCTCCCCCGTCCGTCTTCCCCGTTCCGCCCTCCCCCTCTCTCTTCTTCCCTATCCCTCACCTCACCAGGTATGTGAAGCTACAACCATGTGCAGTGCCCTCCGCGCCCCCCTCCTGGCCCACCCCCCCCTGGCCCATGCGCCTGCACACCCCCTCCCCCCGCGTGCAACTCGCCCTCCCCGCCTCCTCCAAAGCCTCTCTCTCCGACTGGCTCGCTGAGTCTTCTGAAAACGGCCAGACCTCTGCCTCCTCCTCCTCGTCTTCCTCTTCTGCTTCGTCTGCTGCTGCTGCTGGTGCTGCTGGTGGGGGTAGCAGTGGGGGGTTAGATAGGGCTGGTTTGAATGGGGAGAGAGGGGCGGAGGGGGGCGGTCGTGGTGGGGGAGGGGGAGGGGGAGCAGGGGATGGGGGAGAGGGCGACGACAACCGGAACGTAGTGGGGAGAGTGGAGCTGGCAAGCGCAGGAGCAGTGAAAGTGGTGGTGGATGGGATACTAGCACAGGGAGGCAAGGAGGACGACGCAGAGGAGGACCGGGAAAGCGGTCGGGGAGGGGGAGGGGGAGCGAGGGAAAGCCGCAGGGACAGCGGCAACAACCCTCAGCGCCGGCTGTTGCTTTCAGTCGACGAGGAACGCGAGGGGGGAGGGAGCGGGGGCGGCGGCGGGGGAGGAGGGGGAGAGACGGAGCAGTTCAAGCTGCTGTCTCTGGAGCGCAAGCGGTGGCGCCGGCGGTTGCTGCACTACCAGAAGCTCTTTCTTGGACCGCTGCTCTCCTCGGGGCGTGTTCGAAACGTGCTGGATATGAACGCGGGGATCGGGGGCCTGGCAGCTGCTTTGGAAGATGAGCAACTGAAGGCCGAGAGGGAGAGGGAGATGGGGAGGGGGGGGTGGGGAGGGGGAGGGGGAGGGAGTTGCAGCAGCAGCAGGAGGAGCAGCAGCGAGGGGGAGTGTCTCCGGTGTGGGTGATGAATGTGGTGCCTAGTACGGGGCCCAACACACTGCCTGCTATCTATGACCGTGGGCTTGTAGGCACTGTGCATGACTGGTGAGCTGGCTTTTTCCTTTCCTTTTTTTTTTTTTTTTTTTTTTTCCTTCTTCTTCATTTGTTCGTTCCTTGGTTGGAGGGTAACGGGGGGAAGGGTCAGGACAGTAACAGACATGGAGAGGACAGCGACCGCCATTGATGTAGTGTGTTGTGTCTTCATTCATATTCTGAAGGGAGATGGTTTCAGTAGCTGGTCTGATTGAGGTTGGGCGAGCGCGATTATTTCCCACACTGGATTAATGCCCCTTTGTCGTTTTTTCCCTTTCTCCTGCTAACTCTACCTCCCCTTCCCCCTTTTCCTCCTCTGTACCCCTGCGCTGTGCGTGCATGTGTCAGGTGTGAATCATTCTCATCGTACCCTCGCACCTACGACCTCATTCACCTCCTCTCCACCGCGCCTCTCATGCCCTCCAAGTAATTCCCTCCACTCTCACTCACTCTCAAATTCGCATTCATGCTCTCACACTTGCTCACTTCCACATATGGATCCTGTTTGGGGTGTTCAACTAATCCAACAAACCCCAAATCCGCATGCTGGGACTGCATGCACCTGTATGATTGGAAAAACATACGGTGTCAAGATATTATATTCTGGACCCATCTAAATAATGTCATATATGACTTTCTCCTTTCCTCTTTCCCCCCTCTTCCCCTGACCTCCCCTTCCCTGAACCTCCCCTCCTCTCAACTCTCTGCACCCATCCTGCACCCCAAAGGGAGCGCTGTGAGATTGCAGACATAGTCGTGGAGATGGACCGACTCCTCCGCCCAGGAGGCACTGTCATTGTGCGCGACCTCCCCGGGCCTCTCGCTGTGGTGGCCCAGGCAGCTAGAGCCGCCCAGTGGTCTCTCGCCTTCTTCCCTCCGGAGACCAAGAAAAGCCCGGAGCGCATTCTTGTGGCCACTAAGCCAGTGCCGGCTGGGTTTGAAGGGACAGACTCGCTGGGAGGAGACGGGGAGAGTGATGGGGAAGGAGAGGTGGAGGGTTCTGATGGGTTGGTAGGGGGGGGTGAGGGTGGGGATGGTGAGGAGCGGGGTGGGGGAGGGAGGAGGGGGTCTGATGGGGAAGGTGGAGCGGGTGGGGGGGTGGCGTTTGAAGGGAGATCGGGTATGGCTCATGCAGCTGCAGCTGCGGCGGCGGCAGCAATTGATGCCAAGGCCGGAAGGTCTGGCAATAACTAGATGTAGGGCTGAAGATTGTTAATCAAGTAGTTTCGATGTTTGATCGGGGTGTTTTTTCTTCTCCGTGGAGGAAGGCACAGATCTGCCATTTCTATGAGGGATATATCTTTGTAATTTCAGGAGCTGGCAATAATGACTTTTTCTTAAAGTGTGAGCAAGCCCTTGATGATCCTAGGTAAATTAGTCTGTCTAGATCAAATGTTGTGATTTTTTGTAGATCACCCTATAGCTGTTGTAAGTCTCTGTACCCGTTATTGAGCAATTCAGCACACGCATCAGTTTTCATGCACCACTCTTCTGCAATAGAGGTCGCAGAATCGCAGATTGAGGCTCCGACTAGAGCTTTTGTTTAGGCGGGCACCTCACCTGATTGTGTTGTGTTCTGGATGCGAGTCTGTCTCACATAAGCTGTTCGAAGAACAGAACTTATCACTTCACAATCTCGAAGGGAGTCTTCAGATTTTTCAACGCTTGTGGAAGCGAATCTTACCATTTGTTTTCCATCCTGACATCGCCAATTTCCAAATAATGGAGACTCCTGTAGTACCAATGTAAGGTGCCGCCATTGGTTTTTACCTCTACTGATGGGATGCACGCTTATGATATTAATTTCAGGAATGACATAAGTCCGCCATTAAGCCCACGCGAGGACACCAGACTTTCTGTTGAGGACTCAGACCTGGCCGTCGCGACTCCTCAACATGCAAATCCTCCAAAATATGCCAAACAAATATCTGAACGGCAGGTCTTTATGACAATTTGTACTGTTCTATCAGTCATAACGGCAGTATCATCTGTTGCCTGTGCCGTTGTCAATGGCATCTCGATGGTCGTCAGCGCTATTCCTCCTGGAGTGAATGTACGTGCTCATAGTACCTTTACCTTTCTCGAGCACCACCTTTGTATATTGACTGCGCCTACTTCAGGTTTTCCTTGTGCTGTTGCAAGCATATGGAATGGTGTTTTCTCTTGCTTCTGCGTTGCTGGAAGCGGAGCTGGACGTAGTCACGAAGTTCATGGAGGTAAGAAAGTCAGAAAAGTGCCCCTTCAAAGTCTCTGCAATGAGCAATAACTCGTGACACCGGTTTTCTCAGATCTTGAAGTTCTGGACAGCAAGGGGAATGCTGCAAGGATTGTAAGCGTTCCCCTTAATCATAGAATTTGACCTCTCTTCTGTCAACTTAAACGCCAATCTGTCATTTGCAGCGTTGCAATTCTGACAAAGGCCATAACAAGGACCTGCAGCAAGTCGATTTTTGAAAAGATTTTTGACAATGGAGCCATTTGGCTTCTCCTTGTTTGTGGAATACTCCATTTTTGCGGGGTATGTGATTTCCTCACCAGTTTTTTAATCGTGCATTCAGAGTTTCATTCTCATGCTCCAACGACAGGGGATAGTGTGCGTCGGTCAACTGAAGAAGGACATCCAGAAAGAAAAGGAGAAAAAGGAAGAGGCAAAGAAGGAAGTAGAGGTGGGTGATAATTGCACACATCAATTCCATCATGCAGGGCCTTGCTTACCCTCATCACATGCAGGATTTGGAATCGAGGAGGAGAAAGCTTGAGCATGATCTTGCATGCTATGATTGAGAGCCCAAAGAAAGTGACAGATGGCTCATCAGTGAAGACTGAACAATGCATGGTTCCAGGAGATACCGTACCAGCATTTTCTAAATGTTAAGTTCTGTACGGTATTTACAGGGAACAAAAGACCTGCTTTTTGACGAATCTTGTCAATTGAGAACGACTCGCAAACTGCAAGTGCACGGTCTAATATCAGCTGCTTTTTTTGGGACCCCTGATTGCCATTGACAACCACCATGTCACATGTCAAATCTGGATTATTTCCAGCAGTCCATCATCTTGAAAGTCATCATCAAACCCATCCCTCCCACCTTCATTTTTCCGTCGCTCTCTCTCCTTTTCCCTCATCTCTGCCAGCTCTTTGCATCTGGGACAGGCAACCCTGCCCTGCCCTTGACATGCCTTGCATACCAGACGTTTTGAGAGCCCATCGATGCTCCCTCCATCTACTCCTGATCCTGCCCCAAGCCCTGAAACCTGTTCGCTAGCAGAGAAAAAATCCAGGGCTTGCAGTTCCTCCTTCTGCAGCCAGCCCATGGCCCAATGTCTCCGATCCTGAAACGGAAGCGATGAGAAAAGGCATGAGAAGTGGAAATGGGGATGATGAGAAGGCAGGAATTTGAGAATGCAAGTAACTGACATGCCATGCCCTGTAGCATGCAGCACACTACAGGAGAATTAATAAGCAAGATTATGTGGCAGTAGGACTTCACGTTAGTTATCTGTAAGAATTATAACCAGGCAAACAAAAACAAAAAACTTCAACCCACTCACCTTCAGGTTGTGTGCATTCACCCAAACTCGAGTGCTAGGGTCACATGTCGCCACCATCTCCACAAACCAGTCACTTTTCGAGCCTAATCCCGAGCTAGAAGCAGAATCCCCAGCAGCCTTCCACACAATGATTGGATTGCCAGCCCCATCCACAACTTTCTCTGCAGGCATCTCAGCTTCACCCATTGCTGTGCCTCTGTGTCTGCCTGCAGCATTGCCTCCCATCCTTCTCTTGGATTCAACTCTGAAGTGGTGCCAACCATGCGTGCGCACCATGGCTGTCCACTTGGATCCTGGAGGATGGAACATTGAGCAGGAGGGAGGAAAACATGGAGAGGATAACATGAGGGATAATATGAAGGATCCTCAAGGAAAGAAAATATAAGCAGGGAAACGTGAAACACTGAAAGGCCAACGAAGGAACTGAATGTGAACCTAGTACCACATTCATAAATGCTGATGGAAGGGAACTCGCATCGGGTGGAGGCGTGGGGGTCACCGGGGACTCTTGCCTAAGGTAGGACTAAAGCAAAGTAAAAAGAAAAGCATCCAACCTTGACTTCGCAGAGTGCCGCATGCGCACTCATATATGCAGTCGGGCTATGGCGGTAAAAGTAGAAACCGCTATGCTGTGTATGTGATGCCTAGGAAGTATCCTTCACCTATGATTCTTGAAACAGAGACTGGGTTTTTCTTCTGGAAGCCTCCGCGAGCCAGTGTGCCAACACCATTACAACATGCACACTCCACCAGCTTAGTATCTGGCACAGAGCAGGGAGGAAGGATGGGAACGGTTGGGGGGGTCAAAAAGGAGGAAGAGGGAAATTAAGGGGCTGGTTGAAATGAGCTGCCGTAAAGAAAAGAGGAAGCGCATGGTGGTGGTCGCATTGAAACTTGGCTAGGGGAAACCATTTTCAGTGTTCCACTCGATTCCCTTCCCCCTTCACTCTTCAGAACACACTCCTCGTCCCATCACACTCCCCTTCATCCCCCCCACTCCCCAGACACCACCCCCTTGCACCTTGGCAGACGCGGCAGGGCACACGAGGGTAGAGCGTGGAGAGGGGTTTCACGAATGAGGACGACGAAGGAACAGCCGAGGGCACTCCATCCCGCACAACCCACGAAGCTCCTGCTGCTGTTGCTCCTGCTGCTGTTGCTCCTGCTCCTGCTCCAGCTGTTGCTGCTGCTGGTTGACCTGTGCCGGCTGGGGTTGTCACAGCTTCCCTGATACCAGCGGCTGCACTCGACTCTCCGTAGCAGGTACCGTTAGAATGGCTGTCTCCCCAGTAAAGGGGGTGCTACTAGTGCTGGGAGTACCGCCATTCATTCTCATCCTTTCACCCCCATTCGCTCTGCTCCCCTGCTGCTCGCCCTCCTTGTCCACGTCAGCCGCTCTGTTTCCCCGAGCGCGTTTCGAGTCTTTCGCCTTCCTGCGGGTCGCACGCGCTCCCTCCTGCTCCGCGTTCTCTCCGCGCCTCCCCCCTCGTCTCCCCGCCCGTCCGCCAGCGCTACTGCCGCCTTCCCACCCCGCAAACCGCGGATCGTCCACGTCGTCATCGAACCAGACCGCGGCTACGATATGCGCTGCACAGACCGGGGGGATCGTCCACGGGCGCGCAACGGAGCGGTCTGGTCGGCCGCGAAGAATCGGCGGCGGACGCGCGGGTTGCGGAGCGGGGACACTTTCCGCAGCGCAACGGTCGCCGGGAAAAGGAGCGCGTTGCGAGACCACGGAGCCAAAGAATGAAGAATCAAGGGAACGCACCGCCATACTGCCGTGGGGGTCGCAGAGGGAATTCTAGACTAACGGTCTCCACTGTCTCGCCGTAAAAAAACAACTGCCGATGCTGCGTCGCCTGGCAAGCAAGCACCCCAGGAAAGACAAACGTGCCACGAAATAATCGCGATTGCGATTGCAATTGCTGTAGACTCTGTAAATTGGGCCCAGTTCGGCAGGCATTATGGCCATTATGGCCATTATGGGCATTTTTAACGGGCCCCCAAAAAATGGCCCCTCGAAACAGCTGCGAAGTCAGACTGTAGCCGCAGTTTAACTTCGGAAGAATGGGCCCGACTGTTCGGTTGGCATTAAATGGGCCTGGATTAATGGCATCAACCCAAAATGACACTTCGCAGAAGCTCGCATGCAGCTGCGCTGATGGAGCCCAGAATCACTGTACTGGCAGCCCGGGCAGCCCTGCAAACCAGTGGTGGACGTCGAAAAAAATCGGGCAAGAGAATCTGTGCGTTCGATGTGTTAGTGATGGTGTGTTGGTGATGTGTGATTTTCCAGTTGGCAAGAAGAGGGGCATGAAAGACCCGGATTTGTTTTTTTCAGGGCAATGTGTGATTGCCCCGAATCACTGATACCCCGTGTGGTGCGGGCTCTCGAGGCCGCATGGTGCGGCGTATCAGAAAATGGACCATTTGCCTGAGAAATAGGGTTCGAGGAAGATTCCTCTGGTGGAAAATGCCAGCGTCAAAAGGGGTCGCTACTCGCTTCTCCCGTCTCCCGTCTCCCTGCTCCGTCCCCGCTGCCGTAGAAGTTATCTTGGCCGCGGATCAGCCTCGAACCTCCTCGTCCTTCAAAGCTCTCGTTCCCCTCCCGCGTCCCTCCACTCCCGGTCTTCAGTTCCCTTCAACCCTGTTCTTATCGCTCATCTCCAGTCGTCTCAAGTTGTCCTTTGAGTCGACTCAGAAGTCATTACTCATGACTTCCACCCCGACTTAATCGGCCTTCTCCACTCGTCTCAAGATGCCCTTCTCCCTTGCTTCTTTTTCGCCTTCCTCCCCCCCTTCGCCCTCTGTCATCGCTCACGCGCTCCGCGACTGATATGTTTTAGTCCGTCCATAGCCTCTTCTCCTCCCGCGCCGCGCCGCGCTTCGCCTCGCCTAGCGAAGTACCTAACGGGCACAGCGTCTTTTCCGGCTGCATGCCGCGAGATTCTCTGCCCTGTCTCAGAACTCTTAAGCTTCGTAACTTGCTTGCATGCCGTGAGCCGCCCCCTCGTCTTCCACTGCGCCCCGTGCGACGGGAGGTCGCCGCTAATTTTCGGCGAATCTTGCCCGCGTTTCTCGGCGTGTTTCCCGTGCGTCGCTATGGTTTCGCGACCGAGCAGCAGTCCTCGCTTTCTTTTGCTGTCAACTCGGGCTTGGTCTGTTTCTCTTCTTGCTCGCCCCCTCCTCCTCCCTCTTCTCCCCTTCCACCTCATCCCCGCCTCCCAAACCTTTCTCCTCTTCCAACACCTCCCCCGACCGCTTCCCCCCTCGAACCCCTCCCACCCTCCCTTTTTCCCTTCTCCCACCCCAACCCCGTTCCCCCTGCCGTCCCCGCCATCCGTCCCCCTTCCCCTCTTCAACGCCAGGCGGAGTCATCAAGGTTCCGACGCGCGGCCCGTGCTCCGCGACGCCCGTGCCGCTGACCGTCTCGACCGCCGCGGATTTCGCGCAGCGGCTGCAGTACACGCCGAACACGACGGTCGTCATGTACCTAACGGGCAACATCACGACCTCCACCGTGGTTTGGTTCAACGCGTCGTATTCCTGCACCATCATCCGCCCGCAACCGGGACTCACGTCCATGCCCTGGATCTGGCTCGATAACGTCAACTCGCCCGCGGTGCGGGTGGAGAGCGCGACGAACATGCAGTTTGTCGGGATCGGGATTGGATTCCCGTGGACGAACACCGGCATGGTGGCGTGCGGCGGGCTGCCCGAGTTCCCGTCGCGCTGGACGTGCCCCGTGCTACACATCTACCGCGGATGGGCGGTCACTTTCTCCAATGTGAGCGGCGCGCGGAAGGGAAGGGGGATGGGAAGGGGAATGGGAAGGGGGAAGTGGGGCAATGGGGGGAGTGGGGGAGGGGGCAGCGGGGAAAGGGGTAGGATAAGCGGGAGGGTTGATGGGGAGGGATGGGGAAATGGTGCGCGCATGCTAGTACGATGTACCCGCGCAACCCCGCGTCTGTTTGCGGGTTCGTTTTGTTTCCCCCGCGGTTGCTTGTTTGTTCCCTTTGCGCGTGTATGCCTGCGCGCCACGCAAGCTGTTGCTGCCGCGTTTCTGACGACTTTTCCGCGCGGGCATTCTCTCCCGCCGGCGCCCTTGCAAGGATGCAGCCCGCACCAGAGCCACCCGGCACTTCCGCCTTGCTCCCCGTCGCTTCCCCGTCGTCTCCCTGCCGTTTCTCCGTCGCTTCTCCGTTGCTTTCCGCCTCTTCCCCGTCGCTCCCCCATCTCTCCCGCTTTATCCTCCTCCCCGTCCCTTCTCACCCCTTCAGCTTCCGCCGCTTAATCTCCATCCCTCGCTTTTCCCTCCTCCCCCTCCTCCAACCCCCTCCCCTCCCCCCGCCTTCCTCCCCCTCCCCCCCACTTCCCCGCCTCTCCCCGCACATTCCGCACATCCGCAGGGGCAAGTGCAGGGGCGCACGGACGTGTATCGGTCGGGCGCGGTGGAGTTTTCGTACCAGAAGCACGTGGTGGATTATCTGGACGGCACGCTCTTCAGCTACTCGTGCATCCGCTTCGCCGTCAACGGCGACCCCGTCAACCTCATCCGCTCGCTCAACAAGGTCGTCAACAGCGAGATCCGCGGTGCGCTTCCTTCCCTCCCTGCCTGCTTGCCCGCGTGCCTACTTGCTTGCCTGCTTCCGTGCGTCAATCTTTCTGTACGCACGCACCCTCAACGCCGTCATCTCCGTTTCCCCCTTATTTCCCCCCGCCTTCCCCATGCTTCCCCCGTATTCTCTCGTTCTCCCTCTTCCTCCCGCGTTTTTTCATCCCTCCTCCTGGTCGTCCGCGGCGCGTGAACGTCGATCACATCACATACCCGGCGAGCGCATAGCCCTCATCACCTCTCTCCCACGTTTCCCCTACGCTTTCCCGGTCCACCCCGCTGCTCCCGGCGCAGGCGCGTGGACGTCGATCATGATGTACGCGGGGACCGTGGGCACCATCATCGCGAACAACTACATCACGGACTTTCAGTTCTGCGGCGTGCAGTGCGGCATGGGCGACAGCAACGTCGCGGATTGCATGCTCAACACCATCCAGGATAACTACATCATCCCCGGCCCCGCTTACCCCACCAACAACGGCGACGGCGCCGGGATCTATTACGATCTGCATTGGTACAACCCTGGTGAGTCCGCGGAGCGCGTGGCTGCTCCCTCCGTCCCCCTTCCCCTTACCCCCCCTCAACCCTCCCCACCCCCGCTCAACACCCCTTCCCCTTCGCCCCATTGTTTTCTTTCCCCATTCACCATCCCGAGCTCCCCGCTCGACCTTACCGCGCCTATCCCTCATCTCCGTCCCGCTCTCTCTTTCCCCCACTTTCCCGTCGCCGTCCCGTCCCCGTCTCCATCTCGGTCCCCGCGGCGCAGGCAATCTGGACACGTGCAACTACATCGTGGGCACGACGCACTGTCACTACCTGGACTTCACGACCTCGGGCCTCACTATTGACGGCGCTGTGTGCATTCGCAACCATGATGGCATCAAGATCAACACCGGCCACGCGTGAGTGCTCTTTTCCCTCTACCCCCCCCCCCCCTCTCTCTCTCTCTCTCTCAAGCGGTCCGTGTATTAGATCCGAGCAAGGTACAGACATGCACAAGGATATAAGAAGCAATGCATCTCAGCTTCTAAAACCCCCACATCCTACCTACCCTCCTTCACCCTCTAAGGCAGCTCCAATGCCGGCTCCAGGATGGCAAGGCAGTCCCCGAGGGACATTCCTTCGCCCGGCAGCGCCACAGGTGGGTTCTCCACCTGAGCCGCGTAGTTGCACTTCGTCATGAAGCTCACTGACTGCGCCCGCTGCAGCGCCACGGACCACCGCTGGCGGAACTGGTGCAGCAGCTTTGTTGCCTGGTAAGATGAGGGGGCCGCGTTGAAGAGCCGGCGCGCGCCGGTGTCGGCCAGAAGTTTGAGGAATTGAGGGACCTCCGCGCAAGGACAGCCATAGGTATCAACGGCAAGGGGGAAGAACCCGACCCACGAGGCCGTTGAGCCCTCGTAGTCGGAGATCTTCTTCTCCGCCGCCTCCCTGGCCGCCCATCCCCTGCCCTTGACCGCGTTGGGATCCCGTGTGCTGATGGGGTCCGTGATGGTCACGTCCCCTATCCACACCGCTCCTGAGGATGTCCCGGATCGCAATGTCGGCTTTCTTCAGAGTGACGGGGCAGAACGTAGTCGTTTCGCTGTGAGTCATGAAGTCAGCGTCGGCGGCCATGTGTACACACGCATCGCGCAACTCATTGTGCGTGTTGGTCCGCCCCTTCCCCGTGTCGCAGCGCAGCAGGTGGTTGGGCAGGCGCCTGTCAAGGATTGCCGTCTTATTGCGGCAGTCACACGCGCCAGGTGCCGAGGAGGGTAACCCCATCCTGAACTGCAGCGCATGCGCAAAGTGAGCCGGGGCAAGCCGCAGTGTCGAGTTGAAGGGGACCGCGTTGAGCCAGTCTCCTGCCCCATACCCTGAGAGTGAAAGCATGCGCTGAGTGTGCCCGCTTAGTGGGTTGAGTGGCATGATGCGTGTAGCCTGCACCTGCTCCGCGTAGCGCAGTCCGTGTACCGCGATTGCCAGCCCATGCTGCAGCTTGGCGCCCTTGGGATTAGCCCGATCGCTCTGCAGCAGCTCCTTCCCATCGTCCGGCAGTGACTCCTCACACCTCTCCAACCAGTCAAAGAGCGGGGACGTGTTGATGAAGGGCCCCACCATCTGGACCCGCGTTTCCGCCAAGGCGCCGACGGCCGACTCATCAATGGAGGTGAGCAGGTGCTGCGCTTGCGTGTAGCTTGCAAGGAACCCAACACGACCCTCCACCGAAGGGTCTGTGAGTCCCAAACCACCGAGCGAGATGGGGAGTGACGCTTGCGCCCAGGTACGTGAAATCTCGGCCTCCCCCCGTGGGTGGCGAATGCCGCAGGCAGTCAGCAACGTCTCTCTCTCTCTCTCTCTCTCTCTCTCATCTCTCTCTCTCTCTCTCTCTCTCTCTCTCTCTCTCTCTCTCTCTCTCTCTCTCTCTCTCTCTCAAGCGGTCCGTGTATTAGATCCAAGCAAATACAGACATGCAAAGGATAGAGATGCTACTCATACAAATCATCTTCTAACCCACACATCCCCCTCACCCCCCTCCCCCTCTGCTCCGTCTAAGGGAGCTCCAGCACCGGCTCTAAGATGGCCAGGCAGTCCCCAAGGGACATGCCCTCGCCTGGCATCTCCGCAGGTGGGTTCTCCACCTGTGCCGCGTAGTTGCATTTCTCCATAAAGCTCACCGACTGAGCACGCTGCAGCGCCACGGACCACCTCTGGCGGAACTGGTGCAGCAGCTTCGTAGCCTGGTAGGATGAGGGGGCCGCGTTGAAGAGCCTGCGGGCGGCGGTCTCGGCTAACAGCTTGAAGAATTGGGGCACCTCCTCGCAAGGGCAGCCGTAGGTGTCAACGGCGAGTGGGAAGAATCCGACCCACGAAGCCGTTGAGCCTTCGTAGTCGGAGATCTTCTTCTCCGCCGCTTCACGGGCTGCCCACCCCCTTCCCTTGACTGCGTTGGGGTCACGGGTGCTGATGGGGTCCGTGATTGTCACGTCCCCAATCCAAACCGCCCCCGAGGACTTGTCCCTGATTGCTATGTCCGCCTTCTTCCTAGTGACGGGGCAGAATGCGGTTGTCTCTCCATGAGTCATGAAGTCCGCGTCGTTGGCCATCCGGAGGCACTCATCCCGCAGCTCATTATGGGTGTTGGTCCTCCCCTTCCCTGTGTCACAGCGCAGAAGGTGGTTGGGCAGCCGTCGGTCTGTGATTGCCGTGTTGTTGCGGCAGTCACAAGCCCCAGGTGCAGAGGAGGGAAGCCCCATTCGGAACTGCAGTGCGTGGGCGAAGTGATCTGGAGCCAGGCGCAGCGACTTGTTAAAGGGGACCGCGTTGAGCCAGTCCCCTGCCCCATACCCCGAGAGGGAGAGCATACGTTGCGTGTGCCCGCTAAGGGGGTTGAGCGGCATGTCGCGCGTGGTTTGGACCTGCTCGGCGTAGCGGCGTGCGTGGACCGCGATTGCCAGCCCGTGCTGCAGCTTGATGCCTTTGGGTTCGGCGCGGTCGCTCTGCAGCAGCTCCTTCCCGTCCTCCGGCAACATCTCCTCGCACCTCTCCAACCAGTCAAACAGCGGGGACGTGTTGAGGTAGGGTCCCGCCATCTGGATCCGTGTTTCTGCCAAGGCGCCGACCGCCGCCTCGTCAATGGAGGTGAGCAAATGCTGCGCCTGCGTGTAGCTCGCCAAGAACCCTACGCGACCCTCCACCAACGGGTCCGTCAGACCCAAGCCTCCAAGTGAGATCGGGAGTGAGGCTTGGGCCCAGGTCCGTGCTATCTCAGCCTCCCCCCGTGGGTGTCGAATGCCGCAAGCCGTCAACAGTGTGTCAAACAATCCCTTGCCCCAGTCCGACCATTCCTCCACTGGCAAGGGAGAGAGCGGAGTGGTGCGCGCGACATAGGAGACTCGCCGCCAGATGCATCTGGTAAGCAGGAGAGACGCCAGCTGTGGCTCCATTCTCGCAATTAGGCGAAGTGGGGCTCCCATTGTGTTAAGGCTGTCGCGTAGGAACGTTGCAGTTGCGTCGTTTCCGCCGACGAAGCTGCCCAGCACCTTCACGCCGTCATCAATGAAAGGTACGCCCTGCGGCAGGGGTGTTGACTGACGGCCTGCCTGTGACCATGCCGCACACTTAGCGGGGTTGTGTTGTAGCCCAATCTCCCCAAGGCTTCCTGTGAAGTGCCCAAACGCCGCCGCACAAGCCGTTGCTTCTCCAAGAAAAGTGACGTCGTCCGCGTATGCCAGGCATACCACGGACGGGAAGGTAAGTGCCGTGCTTGTCAACGCGGGGTGAATGGCGGCAGCAAACAGCAAGGGGCCGAGGGGATCTCCCTGCCTCACCACGGTTTCGCTCAAGAGTGGTGGGTGCGAGAATCCGGCATCCAGGCATAGGGAAGAGGGGTGGCCATATGACAGTTTTACGAGTGGCAGTAGCGGAGCTAGCGTCGAACCTCGAAGCGACTCCGCCATGGCCTCTCGGTTAACACTATTGAAAGCGTTCGCCAGGTCGGCCTGCAGAACGAGCGCTCCAGGGTTGACGGTAAGAAAGGTTCGCGTGATGTGGATGATCGCCTCTGCTACCCCTGGAACCGCTACACCGAATTGATGAGGTAAGAAGAAATCTCGAGCGGCGCCCGCCGTCAAGGTAAGAGCTGTTTTGGCAGTGAGGCGAGTGATGCTTTCGCCGATGGCTATCGGCCTCGTCCCCCCTACTGGTTTGGTAAGGGCAATCAGGCGAGAGGCGGTGAGGAGTTCGGCTATTGCGAGAGGTAATTTTCCAGTGAGTATGGTGTTGACTAGCGCATGCAGGTGCTTCCCCACTGAAGCGTTGATTAGAGATGCGTCCCGCAGGTGTTTGAATGTTGTTCCTGATGGCCCAGCTCCTACTCCCATCTCACACCGACCCAAAACCTTGGAGAAGACCTCGTAAGGCGCCGAGAGGTGAGGGTCTGGTGTGGGAAATATCCAGTCAGGTGGGGAGGCGGGCGCAGGTGGGTGCTAATCCTCTCTCTCTCGCTCTCTCGAGCGAAACACCGAAATTTTCAGCACCAACTGAAAGAATGAGAGATGAAGAGGCCACCGAGGCCTTAAGTACTCATGGCAGAAGGCTGGAAACAGAGGGCAGAGGGTAGAAGGGGAGAGGCTAATCCTCTCTCTCTCTCTCTCTCTCTCTCTCTCTCTCTCTCTCTCTCTCTCTCTCTCTCTCTCTCTCTCTCTCTCTCTCTCTCTCTCTCTCTCTCTCAAACGGTCATTTGTATTAATTCAGCAGGGGTACAAACATGCGGTGCTATCCATGATAACCTCTATCCCTTAAGCCCAAAACTTACCACTCTTCACCCCCCCCCCCTGAGTGACCCTCTAGCCCTCCAGCGTGTGGAGGATGTCCCCCAGGTGCAGCGGCCAGGGGTCCGCTGCCATCTGGGGGTGCGCTGCCTCGATCCCAGCCCTGGCCTTGGTGTGCAGGGCATTAGCCTGGGAGCGCTGGAGGGCCACTGACCAGCGCTGGCTGAAGTGGCAGGCCATCTTCTTGGCCGATTTCGCCAGGGGGTTGGCCCTGAACCGGTTCCTAGCTGCTGCTGTGGCCAGCAGCTTCAGGAACGCAGTCGTGGTGGGCGCGTTTGCCCCGTAGGTCTCGACGGCTAGGGCGCAGAACACCACGTGTTCCGTGTGTCGGTAGTACTCCCTCTCCTTCCGCCTCTGTGCCTCTCTAGCAGCCCAGCCTGGGGGTTTGCGGGCTGTGGGGTCCCGGTTCTGCAGCACGGGGTCTGTGATAGTGGTGTCTGTGATCCAAGTCTCTCCACTGTCCGGGTCGCGTACAATCACATCGGCTTTCTTCGGGTCATCCGGCGGTGAGTACATGGCGTTCTCCAGGTATACCACCAGCTGTGCTTCCCTTGCCATTTTAGCCACGGCAAAAGCTAGCTGGTTGTGTGTGCGTGTCCTGTCGGGGCCTGTGCTGCAGCGGAGTAGGTGGTTGGGTAGGCTGCAGTCGGCTACGAGTTCTCCACACTCGCACACAGCGGGTACATTCTGTCGGATGCCCATGCGGAAGGCCAGGGCTGCTCGGAATTGTCCCGGTGAGAAGCAAAGGTCCGGGGTCAAAGGTAGGGCCTGCAGCCATGCTCCCGCTCCCTCCCCTCTCAGGCTGATGAGGCGGAGTGAGTGACCCATCTCGGGGGCTGACTGGATGGTGCGTGACTCCTCTGTCAAGGCGTCGGCCTTTGCCGCGTGCACCTCCTGAGAGAGGGCGCGTTGCAGCTGGTCTTGGGACGGGGTTTGCTGCTCCTCCCGGAGGTTTTGTAGCGCCAGCGGTGGCAGGCGCCCCTCCATGTCCTGGATGGTTACTGAGTGCGCTGCGGACGGCTGCAGGGTGTTGTTGTTGGCCCCCAGTGCCGCGGTTGCTGGTAGGTCAAGGGAGCGGAGCAGTCGTAGCGCCTCCGTCGTTGATGCCAGGTAGGCCGGTGCTGCTTCTGTTGTGGGGTTTGTAAGTCCCAGCCCGCCCAGGGCGACTGGAAGAGTTGCTTGTCGGAGCAGGAAGTTGAACTCGGCTTCTCGGCGTGGCGGTTGAATGCTGGCGGCGGTCAAGGCCGTGTGCAGTAGTTCGGAGCACCATGTGTGCCATTCCGAGAGGGGTAAGACGTCTGCTGGGGTAGTGCGTAGCAGGTAGCCAATTCTGCGGCTGATGCAACGGGACAGTAGCAGGAGGGCATGTTGTGGGTGGATGGACGCCAGGGAACCCAAGGGGGCTGCCGCGTCTGTCAGGGTACTGCGGACAAAGGCAGAGCAGAAGCTCTGTGACCCCACAGGACTTCCCAACACCCGTACCCCCTCGTGGGTGTGGGGGAGGCCTTCAGGGAGCACGACACCTCCAAGCGGCATGGAGGACCACGCCGACGACTTCATAAAGTTGCAGGTGAGGCCATCCTGTGCTAGTAGCGGCGTGAGCTCCCTTAGCGCGTCTAGCGTCGCCGTCGCGGGTCCAATCATGGTTATGTCGTCTGCGTACGCGAGGACGGTGACTTCCGGGTGCTCCGCTGCCACGTGCCTGAGGTGCTGCTGGATAGACGCCGCGAGTAGCAGGGGTGCGAGGGGATCCCCCTGTGCGACTCCTCTTCCGCTGGTGAGTGCCGTGGAATTGAAGCATGGGTCCAGCAGCAGCGCTCATGCTCATGCGTAGAAAGAGCGTGTGAAGGGGATGAGGGGGGCTAGCGGGGAGCCGATAAGTGCGTTGAAGAACGCGCTCCTCTCGACTGAGTTGAACGCGTTCTCAATGTCGAGTTGGAGGACTAGGCTGGAGGGATGCACGGTGGTGAGGTCTCTGACTGCATGGATGACGAACTCAGCACCTCCCGGGACTTGCCACGCCAAATTGCTGAGGTAGGAAAAATTTTCGCGTTTCTCCTTGCAGGTCTGAGAGTGCCACTTTCGCCGCCAGCCTAAGCAATGTTTCTCCAATCGCGATTGGGCGTACCCCCCCCCCCTGGTTTGGCGAAGGCTATAAGGCGGGACGGGGCGAGTAGGGCTGCAACCTCGGTGGAAAGGTTTGTCGAGAGAAGGTGTTTAACGGCGGAGTGGAGGTGCCCTAGTACCTCGATGTTACTTAGCGCTGGATCGCGGTAGTGTTCGAAGGTTGACCCCGATGGGCCAGCCCCAATTCCCCTGGGGCATTCCCCGAGGACGTCCGAAAAGCTTTCCAGGGTGGTTGAAAATTGTGTGGGTGTCGTGTAGGAGTGGACCCAGTCGGGCAGGTCATTTTGGGGTTGGGGGTGTTTCGATTCCAGCTGCTGCAGTGTCGCGAATGTCGCCGGTGCTGATGGCGAGGGTTGAAGGGCCGCTAACGCCTTTCGCAGGTTACCCCTTTTCACCAACCCCTCCGCACGTGAGCAGATTCCCAGCGGGTCACGTTGGTGCTGAGGTGGTTCGGCCAGGTGCATTGACCCCAAGTATTCGGTGTACAGCTGGGTCCAGTGTCCACATCGGAATAGATGCATCTGTGCCCGCAACAGTTTCCACCTAGAGCTGGATCTCCGGCTAAGTCTTAGCGTGAGACGTGGCAGGAACATGAGGACCCGCCACGCTCCCGCGCAATAAGGCAGCTTTGAGATCCGTAGTAAGGCAGCCAGCATACAGGTGGAGTAGTCGCAGAGGATCTGCGGCGGCAGTCGGCGGACGATTGGTTGGTGGGTGATGGATGTTAGGAGCGTAAGGTCCCAGGTCATCGTGATCTGGAAAAGATCCTCCCGCGAGGCCAGTTGGGACGCAGATAGGGCTTGGTCCGGTGGGGGCTGGGCTCTGCGCTGCTGTCTGCGGTTGGTTCCTCTCTCCTGTTGCTGCGCCACCTCCTCTCCTGATTCCGCGCGAGGTGAGTCGGGATTGTCTGGTTGCCTCAGATCTGACGGTATATAGTCCTCGTCTCTCGCCTCTCTGATGATATCGACGTTCCTCCCTGCTTGCGCTGGTGCACCACCTCTCGCCCCGCGCCTAGCGAACGACTGCCGCGTGATTCGTTCCGCCGGCTCCCCTAGCCAGATTGGGCTCGGTGGTTGGCGCCCGCGCCCCCTCGCCGCTTGACCTGCGCTCCTCTGTCCTCCGCGCGCTCCTCGTCGCGATCCTCTCCCCCGCGCGCTTCCCCGTCCGCTCTGCGGGGGTCCCTGCTGCTAGCGCCGCCTGTTGCGTGGGGAAAGTCGGGGTTGTAGGCTCCCCTTGTGTTGGAATTGCGCCTTGTGCTTGCGCAGATGGCGCTTCCGTCCGCCCACGACCGCGAGTGTACCGCGGAGAGTGCACCTGTGCTTCCGCCACGCCCGGCGGTGAGCGTTCCTGCTCGTCCTCCCGCTGCTGCGGACCAAATCCGGCGCCGATTTGAGGACCAGCGCCGTCCTCCCTGTCCGCGCGTCGCTGATTCGCCTCCGAGAGTGGCAACCCGCGCGGAGTCCGCTGTGCGTTCTGGCGCCTTGGCGGAGCCGCACCGGGGGCGTTCTCCGCGTCGTCGGACGCCTGAGCCTCGTGACGAACGCTGCGAGGGGCGGCGTGAAGATCGCCGCGAGCGTCGCTCCCCTCGTCGTCAGGGGAGCCGCAGCCGTTCCCCTGGGCGTCGTTCGCCAAGTCACCGTTCCCAATCTCGCCATTCGCCTCGCTGTCATTCACCCGCGCGCCGATCCTCAGGGCGTCGCTCTCCTGCTCGCCGTTCTCCGCGCGAATCGCCGGTGAAGCGCCAGCGGCGCCATTCTCCATCGTGTCGTGAGCGATCCCCTGCGCTCCGCCCGCGCAGCACGTCCCGGCCCCAATCTCCAGCCCGCTCGTGGTCGAATAGTCGTGGGCGGCGTGGCAGTCGCGGGGGCCGCGGATGCGGGGGCGGGGGTCGCCAGTCTGCGTCGGACTTTGCGCGCACCCTGGAGAGGCTTCCGGACGTGCTCGCAACTGCTCTCCGTGAGTCGCAGGCGGCGACAGCCTGTCGCTCCGTTCCGCCAGACGCTCCTCGTTCTCTTCCCGCCATTGTCGAGGTAGCCAACCGTGCGGTGTCCCCGCAGCGCTCTGTCCAGCAGCCGCCTGTTCTCCCGGGTTTTGTTGGCGCTGGCGGAGGCCCAGCAAGGGGTCCGTATCGTGACCCTCGTCCTCGCCTTGAGGAGGCGGAGTATTCATGTTCCACGGCGACCCTGCGTCAGCTGTGGATACTGTCGGAGTGCCTAGAGGCACTGGCGCGTGTTCTCCGGTCGACTCGTGCGTCGATGCCGATATCCCGCCTGAGCACATTTGCTGAGAAACCGCAAGCAGCGTGCTTGGGGGCGGCGGATGAGATCCTATCCCTCTTGGCGCCACTGCAGGCAGCGCCCTCCCCGGGTGCAGACGCGGCCAACCTGCTGGCTCGCGCGGCCCTGGATCTGAGGCACATTGCAGGGTCGGTTGAAGGCACACCCGGAGATGCTCTAACCGCCTGCGTGTCAGTGGTCCGCCACTTGTGGCAGACCACGCGCGGAATGCTCTCGTTTCTGGGGGCGGACCGCATGTAGGTGCCCCCCTTTGTCTTGTGTAGACCTTCTCCATGATGCCTGCTAGTTGATGATGTTTGTCGCCATGCTGTCTGCTAAAGTTGTCCCGTTACCTAAGCTTGCCTCCTAAAATGCGCGGCCGTAGGCCGCGCACGCGAGCGCCGGCGGCCGAAGGCCGCCGGCGCGAAGCGCCGGAAAATTTGGAATCACCAAATGAATAATGAGCTAGGGAAGGTGCCGGCTGGCCATTATATAGCTGGGGGAAGGGGAAGAGGCTAGGAGGGAAGAGGCTAAGTCCCCCTTTCTCTCTCGCTCTCTCGAAACGAGCACCGGAAAAATTGGAATCACCAAATGAATAATGAGCTAGGGAAGGTGCCGGCTGGCCATTATATAGCTGGGGGAAGGGGAAGAGGCTAGGAGGGAAGAGGCTAAGTCCCCCTTTCTCTCTCTCTCTCTCTCTCTCTCTCTCTCTCTCTCTCTCTCTCTCTCTCTTTCTCTCTCTCTCCAATGCCTTGCCTCCTCCCCTCCCCTCCTCTCCCCACACTCCCTCCCACTTCCCTCCACGTTCATCTCTTGCGCGTTGCTCTGCGTCTTGGCCCATAGGCTTCCGGCCTCCTCTACGCCCCTTTTCCTGCACTCGCCTCACCCAACTCACCAACAACCCACTCAACCTACCCAACGTGCTGGTGGTCCCCTTCTCCCTGCTTTCCCCTGTTGCCTTACCCTTCCCCTTCGTGCCCTCTCCCTCTCTGCCCTCTCCTCGCGGCCCTCGTCCCTCGTGCGAGCAGCAACAAGGTGCAGAGCTACCTGGTGGTGAATCCGCAGTGGCAGTCAGGCATCATGAGCTGTCAGAACTGGTGCGACAACAACTGCAACTCGTGGGCCGGCCGCGGTCTTGGTTACAAGTGGTACAGCGCCTATGTTGCTCGCTTTGACACTCCCGGCTGGCGCAAGGTGTGTCTGTGTGTGTGTGTGCGTGTGTGCGTGTGTGTGTGGGGGGGGGGGGGGGTTGGTGGTGGTTATGGGGCCATATGGGAGAGTGTCTTTGGGTTGGTTATGGGGGTGAGAATGTGACACCGGATCTTTGAGCGAGCACTGTCGGTATTGGCTCCGTATCTCTGCTTGACTTGCTCGACTTTGTCTTTCGTAGTTTGTGGTAGGTAACTGGTCGTGTTCCTTCTCTACTCTCCGACCTTCCCTTCCTCCCAACTCCTCAATATTCTCCCCGCTTACCTGCACCTCCCCTTCCTTTCCCCCCCCCCCCCACTAACTTTTTATTTTTACTTCTCCCTTCACTAGGTTTTTTGTGTGCGACTCACTCTTCTCCCCGTTTTATTTCTATTGCCCCCTCCGTTCCCCGGCCCTCTGCCCCCCTCTCCTCCCCTCCCCTCATCAGAACTGGCCCTTCCTTTCGGGCCTCTGCAACCGCACAGAGTGGATGGGACAGCCGTGCAACCCTGACCCCCCGATCGAGCTTCCCAAGAACTGGACGGGCTACTGCTCGCAGTTCCTCTCCTATTCCACCATGGGTAAGCAGCGCTCCGCGGATTACAATTACACGGGCAAGTGCAGCGGCGTGCCTGGGCTGAACCACATCGAGCTGACTGTCATCAATGGCACCAACGGCCGCTGGAACCCGTATTATATTAACTGCGATGCTCTCCCGTCTGTCGTGCCCACCAACAACATCACCTCGGTGTCGTTTAACTACCCGCCGACCTACTTCAAGTTTGATAATTTCACCGGGGATGATTTCGGCGTGTCGAATCTCTCCGATATGATATATCAGAAGTATCCGAATTTCATGTCGTGTAGCCGTCGCAGGGTGGGGCCTCAGAAACAGGTGCGCGCTATGGCTGCTGCTCTCTCCACGGCAGAATCCAACTTCGGCAAGGATGTCGGCGATTGGTGGAAGAACACTTTTGATATTATCCCTGAAGATTCGGAACTGTCTCAGATTCTCTACCACAAGAAGTTCAATGGGAAAATCCGAGACCTCAACGCGCCCCTTCCCGCCGCTACCTCCACCGGACCTCCCAAGAAGAAGCCCGGAACCGGAAAGAAGCCAGGCTGGAAGGGACCGAGGGTGTCTAACTGGTGGAGCGGAAACTAGGGAATCTCGACAGCAAAGATTACGGCTGGGAGGTAATTGTTTTACACTGATTTGAAAGGGCTGGGCCAATTGCGCAGTGTACAGCTCAGCTGTTGGGATGGGCGGCGTACTAGGGATTTGCTTTAGGGAGGGTCTGCTTGGGTTAGCGCGGTGCGGTACGGTGGGATTCGGTGGTGCAGATTTGGTTATAGTTTCTCTGTGTGCCTTGGCTTTCTGCATTTGTGCCTTGGCTTTCTGCATTTGTTCCTTCATTCTTGCTTTCTATGTGTCCGTTGATTGGTGATGCTGTGGTGAGTGGGTTTGCATGAAGTGCTCTTTGGAAACTTGAGTTGCTATGACTGTACAACAATAGTTTGCTTGATTGCCGAGAATGGTGATGGCTAGAGTAGCACATGTTTGCCATCCCTGTTGCTGGCAATTACAGGTGCTGCTCATTTCTTGGGGTTGAGGTTGAGACGTCAGTACCATACCGTTATAGATTCCAGGTGCTGCACACAAGTTTCCATAATCTGAATGACAGTTTCACAGATGACTTGAATGTATACAGCATCTACAAATCCAACTCAGTCATGCATTGGTTACCACAACTTACAATATGTAGATGCACTACCATAAACCACTTTCAACAGCTCCAAACCACACTGCATCCAAGAGTCAACTAGCTAGCTATATCAGCAGTTAACCCCCTCCTCCCCCTTCCCCCCAGCATCCACCGTCCAGACTACTAGACCAGACAGGCTTGAATCCGACCAAATTTTGCCACATCTGTATCGTTCATGCTTGTTCACATGCTCTCTCATCCTCATTCACCATACTAACCACATTAGTATCCTTCACCCAGCCGCCTCTCAGCTGCCGCTACCCTCCACAGAACCAGCCACCCCACTCGCCCCACCTTCACCTCCTGATGTCTCTCTCTCGATTGCGTCTCCCCGAGACGCCTCTTCCCCTGCCCCTGCCCCTGCCCCTGCCCCTGCCCCTGCCCCTGCCCCTGCCCCTGCCCCTGCCCCTGCTACTAGTGCTTCTTCCCCTTGCTCTGCATCTTCAATGCCTGAGCTAGCAGCAGCAGCAGCAGCAGGAGCACTAGCACCATCAGTACCAGCAAAAGCATCATCTGAGGAAGCACCAGGTGCAGGAGCAGCAGCAGCAGCAGCAGCAGCTGAGGTCCTGCTATCAGTGCTGATGCTGGTGGTGCTGGGTGCCGTTTCAGCACTAGCAGGAGCAGCAGCAGGAGCACCGGCACCCGTGGTGGTGGGATGAGCAGGGTTGGAGGGGAAGGAGAGAGGGAGGGACATCCCTGCTCCGTGCACCACTCTACTAAGCGCATAGTGCCTGGAGGGACAGGCGGGCAGAGGTAGAGAAATGGGGAGAGGTGGGGAGAGGTGGGGAGAGGTGGGACGAGGTGAGGGAGGTGGGTAAGTTGGACAGAGGTGGTGGGAGGTGGCTGGGAGGTACGGAAAGGCGTTGAGATGGTGCGTTGGGCGGAGAGAGATGGTGGAAAGCGGAGCGTTGAGCAGCATTGGGTTGACAAGCGGACGGCAGTGTGGTGGTTCTTGCGACTATGACGATGCAGAGTGATGTGATGAGGGGGATATAGGCGGACAGAAATGGGAGGATGATGGTATGGTAGGCAGGTGAGGAGGGAGGCGAGGAGGGACGGGAGGCGGGACGGGAGGAGGGAGACGAGGAGGGATGGGAGGCGGGACAGGAGGAGGGAGGCGAGGAGGGATGGGAGGCGGGACGGGAGGAGGGAGGCGAGGAGGGATGGGAGGCGGGACAGGAGGAGGGAGGCGAGGAGGGATGGGAGGAGGGAGGGTACGAGGGACGAGAGGAGAGAAGGGACGAGGGAGGGGGGGAGGGACAGGAGGGGGGACAGGAGGAGAGATGGGAGGAGCAACGCGAAGGGAGTGACAGGAGGAGAGATGGGAGGAGCAACGTGAAGGGAGTGACAGGAGGAGAGATGGGGAGGAGCAACGTGAAGGGAGTGACAGGAGGAGAGATGGGAGGAGCAACGTGAAGGGAGTGACAGGAGGAGAGATGGGAGGAGCAACGTGAAGGGAGTGACAGGAGGAGAGATGGGAGGAGCAACGTGAAGGGAGTGACAGGAGGAGAGATGGAGGAGCAACGTGAAGGAGTGACAGGAGGAAGAGATGGGAGGAGCAACGTGAAGGGAGTGGACAGAGGAGAGATGGGAGGAGCAACGTGAAGGGAGTGACAGAGGAGAGATGGGAGGAGCAACGTGAAGGGAGTGACAGAGGAGAGATGGGAGGAGCAACGTGAAGGAGTGACAGGAGGAGAGATGGAGGGGAGGAGCAACGTGAAGGGAGTGACAGGAGGAGAGATGGGAGGAGCAACGTGAAGGGAGTGACAGGAGGAGAGATGGGAGGAGCAACGTGAAGGGAGTGACAGGAGGAGAGATGGGAGGAGCAACGTGAAGGGAGTGACAGGAGGAGAGATGGGAGGAGCAACGTGAAGGGAGTGACAGGAGGAGAGATGGGAGGAGCAACGTGAAGTGGAGTGACAGGAGGAGAGATGGGAGGAGCAACGTGAAGGGGAGTGACAGGAGGAGAGATGGGAGGAGCAACGTGAAGGGAGTGACAGGAGGAGAGATGGGAGGAGCAACGTGAAGGGAGTGACAGGAGGAGAGATGGGAGGAGCAACGTGAAGGGAGTGACCAGGAGGAGAGGATGGGAGTAGCAACGTGAAGGGAGTGACAGGGAGGAGAGATGGGAGGAGCAACGTGAAGGGAGTGACAGGAGGAGAGATGGGAGGAGCAACGTGAAGGGAGTGACAGGAGGAGAGAGGGTAGGAGCAACGTGAAGGGAGTGACAGAGGAGAGATGGGAGGAGCAACGTGAAGGGAGTGACAGGAGGAGAGATGGGAGGAGCAACGTGAAGGGAGTGACAGGAGGAGAGATGGAGGAGCAACGTGAAGGGAGTGACAGGGAGGAGAGATGGGAGGAGCAACGTGAAGGGAGTGACAGGAGGAGAGATGGGAGGAGCACGTGAAGGGAGTGACAGGGAGGAGAGATGGAGGAGCAACGTGAAGGGAGTGACAGGAGGAGAGTGGGAGGAGCAACGTGAAGGGAGTGACAGGAGGAGAGATGGGAGGAGCCAACGTGAAGGGAGTGACAGGAGGGAGAGATGGGAGGAGCAACGTGAAGGGAGTGACAGGAGGAGAGATGGGAGGAGCAACGTGAAGGGAGTGACAGAGAGAGATGGGAGGAGCAACGTGAGGGAGTTGACAGGGAGGAGAAGATGGGAGGAGCACGTGAAGGGAGTGACAGAGGAGAGATGGGAGGAGCAACGTGAAGGGAGTGACAGGAGGAGAGATGGGAGGAGCAACGTGAAGGGAGTGACAGGAGGAGAGATGGGAGGAGCAACGTGAAGGGAGTGACAGGAGGAGAGATGGGAGGAGCAACGTGAAGGGAGTGACAGGAGGAGAGATTGGGAGGAGCAACGTGAAGGGAGTGACAGGAGGAGAGATGGGAGGAGCAACGTGAAAGGGAGTGACAGGAGGAGAGATGGGAGGAGCAACGTGAAGGGAGTGACAGGAGGAGAGATGGGAGGAGCAACGTGAAAGGGAGTGACAGGAGGAGAGATGGGAGGAGCAACGTGAAGGGAGTGACAGGAGGAGAGATGGGAGGAGCAACGTGAAGGGAGTGACAGGAGGAGAGATGGGAGGAGCAACGTGAAGGGAGTGACAGGAGGAGAGATGGGAGGAGCAACGTGAAGGGAGTGACAGGAGGAGAGATGGAGGAGCAACGTGAAGGGAGTGACAGGAGGAGAGATGGAGGAGCAACGTGAAGGGAGTGACAGGAGGAGAGATGGGAGGAGCAACGTGAAGGGAGTGACAGGAGGAGAGATGGGAGGAGCAACGTGAAGGGAGTGACAGGAGGAGAGATGGGAGGAGCAACGTGAAGGGAGTGACAGGAGGAGAGATGGGAGGAGCAACGTGAAGGGAGTGACAGGAGGAGAGATGGGAGGAGCAACGTGAAGGGAGTGACAGGAGGAGAGATGGGAGGAGCAACGTGAAGGGAGTGACAGGAGGAGAGATGGGAGGAGCAACGTGAAGGGAGTGACAGGAGGAGAGATGGGAGGAGCAACGTGAAGGGAGTGACAGGAGGAGAGATGGGAGGAGCAACGTGAAGGGAGTGACAGGAGGAGAGATGGGAGGAGCAACGTGAAGGGAGTGACAGGAGGAGAGATGGGAGGAGCAACGTGAAGGGAGTGACAGGAGGAGAGATGGGAGGAGCAACGTGAAGGGAGTGACAGGAGGAGAGATGGGAGGAGCAACGTGAAGGGAGTGACAGGAGGAGAGATGGGAGGAGCAACGTGAAGGGAGTGACAGGAGGAGAGATGGGAGGAGCAACGTGAAGGGAGTGACAGGAGGAGAGATGGGAGGAGCAACGTGAAGGGAGTGACAGGAGGAGAGATGGGAGGAGCAACGTGAAGGGAGTGACAGGAGGAGAGATGGGAGGAGCAACGTGAAGGGAGTGACAGGAGGAGAGATGGGAGGAGCAACGTGAAGGGAGTGACAGGAGGAGAGATGGGAGGAGCAACGTGAAGGGAGTGACAGGAGGAGAGATGGGACGGAGCAACGTGAAGGGAGTGACAGGAGGAGAGATGGGAGGAGCAACGTGAAGGGAGTGACAGGAGGAGAGATGGGAGGAGCAACGTGAAGGGAGTGACAGGAGGAGAGATGGAGGAAGCAACGTAAGGGAGTGACGGAGGAGAGATGGGAGGAGCAACGTGAAGGGAGTGACAGGAGGAGAGATGGGAGGAGCAACGTGAAGGGAGTGACAGGAGGAGAGATGGGAGGAGCAACGTGAAAGGGAGTGACAGGAGGAGAGATGGAGGAGCAACGTGAAAGGGAGTGGACAGGAGGAGAGATGGGAGGAGCAACGTGAAGGGGAGTGACAGGAGGAGAGATGGGAGGAGCAACGTGAAGGGAGTGACAGGAGGAGAGATGGGAGGAGCAACGTGAAGGGAGTGACAGGAGGAGAGATGGGGAGGAGCAACGTGAAGGGAGTGACAGGAGGAGAGATGGGAGGAGCAACGTGAAGGGAGTGACAGGAGGGAGAGATGGGAGGAGCAACGTGAAGGGAGTGCAGGAGGAGGATGGGAGGAGCCAACGTGAAGGGAGTGACAGGAGGAGAGATTGGGAGGAGCAACGTGAAGGGAGTGACAGGAGGAGAGATGGGAGGAGCAACGGGAAGGGGAGTGACAGGAGGGAGAGATGGGAGGAGGCAACGTGAAGGGAGTGACAGGAGGAGAGATGGAGGAGCAACGTGAAGGGAGTGACAGGAGAGAGATGGGAGGAGCAACGTGAAGGGAGTGACAGGAGGAGAGATGGGAGGAGCAACGTGAAGGGAGTGACAGGAGGAGAGATGGGAGGAGCAACGTGAAGGGAGTGACAGGAGGAGAGATGGGAGGAGCAACGTGAAGGGAGTGACAGGAGGAGAGATGGGAGGAGCAACGTGAAGGGAGTGACAGGAGGAGAGATGGGAGGAGCAACGTGAAGGGAGTGACAGGAGGAGAGATGGGAGGAGCAACGTGAAGGGAGTGACAGGAGGAGAGATGGGAGGAGCAACGTGAAGGGAGTGACAGGAGGAGAGATGGGAGGAGCAACGTGAAGGGAGTGACAGGAGGAGAGATGGGAGGAGCAACGTGAAGGGAGTGACAGGAGGAGAGATGGGAGGAGCAACGTGAAGGGAGTGACAGGAGGAGAGATGGGAGGAGCAACGTGAAGGGAGTGACAGGAGGAGAGATGGGAGGAGCAACGTGAAGGGAGTGACAGGAGGAGAGATGGGAGGAGCAACGTGAAGGGAGTGACAGGAGGAGAGATGGGAGGAGCAACGTGAAGGGAGTGACAGGAGGAGAGATGGGAGGAGCAACGTGAAGGGAGTGACAGGAGGAGAGATGGGAGGAGCAACGTGAAGGGAGTGACAGGAGGAGAGATGGGAGGAGCAAACGTGAAAGGGAGTGACAGGAGGAGAGATGGGAGGAGCAACGTGAAGGGAGTGACAGGAGGAGAGATGGGAGGAGCAACGTGAAGGGAGTGACAGGAGGAGAGATGGGAGGAGCAAACGTGAAGGGAGTGACAGGAGGAAGATGGGAGGAGCAACGTGAAGGGAGTGACAGGAGGAGAGACTGGGAGGAGGCAAAGAGTGAAGGGAGTGACAGGAGGGAGAGATGGAGGAGCAACGTGAAGGGAGTGACAGGAGGAGAGATGGGAGGAGCAACGTGAAGGGAGTGACAGGAGGAGAGATGGGAGGAGCAACGTGAAGGGAGTGACAGGAGGAGAGATGGGAGGAGCAACGTGAAGGGAGTGACAGGAGGAGAGATGGGAGGAGCAACCGTGAAGGGAGTGACAGGAGGGAGAGATGGGAGGAGGCCAACGTGGAAGGGAGTGACAGGAGGAGAGATGGGAGGAGCAACGTGAAGGGAGTGACAGGAGGAGAGATGGGAGGAGCACGTGAAGGGAGTGACAGGAGGAGAGATTGGGAGGGCAACGTGAAGGGAGTGACAGGAGGAGAGATGGGAGGAGCAACGTGAAGGGAGTGACAGGAGGGAGAGATGGGAGGGAGCAACGTGAAGGGAGTGACAGGAGGAGAGATGGGAGGAGCAACGTGAAGGGAGTGACAGAGGAGAGATGGGAGGAGCAACGTGAGGAGTGACAGGAGGAGAGATGGGAGGAGCAACGTGAAGGGGAGTGACAGGAGGAGAGATGGGAGGAGCAACGTGAAGGGAGTGACAGGAAGGAGAGATGGGAGGAGCAACGTGAAGGGGAGTGACAGGAGGAGAGATGGGAGGAGCAACGTGAAGGAGTGACAGGGAGGAGAGATGGGAGGAGCAACGTGAAGGGAGTGACAGGAGAAGATGGGAGTGAGCACGTGAGGGAGTGACAGGAGGAGAGATGGGGAGGAGCAACGTGAAGGGAGTGACAGGAGGAGAGATGGGAGGAGCAACGTGAAAGGGAGTGACAGGAGGAGAGATGGGAGGAGCAACGTGAAGGGAGTGACGAGGAGGAGAGATGGGAGGAGCAACGTGAAGGAGTGACAGGGAGGAGAGATGGGGAGGAGCAACGTGAAGGGAGTGACAGGAGGAGAGATGGGAGGAGCAACGTGAAGGGAGTGACAGGAGGAGAGATGGGAGGAGCAAACGTGAAGGGAGTGGACAGGAGGGAGAGATGAGGAGTAGCAACGTGAAGGGAGTGACAGGAGGAGAGATGGAGGAGCAACGTGAAGGGAGTGACAGGAGGAGAGATGGGAGGAGCAACGTGAAGGGAGTGACAGGAGGAGAGATGGGAGGAGCAACGTGAAGGGAGTGACAGGAGGAGAGATGGGAGGAGCAACGTGAAGGGAGTGACAGGAGGAGAGATGGGAGGAGCAACGTGAAGGGAGTGACAGGAGGAGAGATGGGAGGAGCAACGTGAAGGGAGTGACAGGAGGAGAGATGGGAGGAGCAACGTGAAGGGAGTGACAGGAGGAGAGATGGGAGGAGCAACGTGAAGGGAGTGACAGGAGGAGAGATGGGAGGAGCAACGTGAAGGGAGTGACAGGAGGAGAGATGGGAGGAGCAACGTGAAGGGAGTGACAGGAGGAGAGATGGGAGGAGCAACGTGAAGGGAGTGACAGGAGGAGAGATGGGAGGAGCAACGTGAAGGGAGTGACAGGAGGAGAGATGGGAGGAGCAACGTGAAGGGAGTGACAGGAGGAGAGATGGGAGGAGCAACGTGAAGGGAGTGACAGGAGGAGAGATGGGAGGAGCAACGTGAAGGGAGTGACAGGAGGAGAGATGGGAGGAGCAACGTGAAGGGAGTGACAGGAGGAGAGATGGGAGGAGCAACGTGAAGGGAGTGACAGGAGGAGAGATGGGAGGAGCAACGTGAAGGGAGTGACAGGAGGAGAGATGGGAGGAGCAACGTGAAGGGAGTGACAGGAGGAGAGATGGGAGGAGCAACGTGAAGGGAGTGACAGGAGGAGAGATGGGAGGAGCAACGTGAAGGGAGTGACAGGAGGAGAGATGGGAGGAGCAACGTGAAGGGAGTGACAGGAGGAGAGATGGGAGGAGCAACGTGAAGGGAGTGACAGGAGGAGAGATGGGAGGAGCAACGTGAAGGGAGTGACAGGAGGAGAGATGGGAGGAGCAACGTGAAGGGAGTGACAGGAGGAGAGATGGGAGGAGCAACGTGAAGGGAGTGACAGGAGGAGAGATGGGAGGAGCAACGTGAAGGGAGTGACAGGAGGAGAGATGGGAGGAGCAACGTGAAGGGAGTGACAGGAGGAGAGATGGGAGGAGCAACGTGAAGGGAGTGACAGGAGGAGAGATGGGAGGAGCAACGTGAAGGGAGTGACAGGAGGAGAGATGGGAGGAGCAACGTGAAGGGAGTGACAGGAGGAGAGATGGGAGGAGCAACGTGAAGGGAGTGACAGGAGGAGAGATGGGAGGAGCAACGTGAAGGGAGTGACAGGAGGAGAGATGGGAGGAGCAACGTGAAGGGAGTGACAGGAGGAGAGATGGGAGGAGCAACGTGAAGGGAGTGACAGGAGGAGAGATGGGAGGAGCAACGTGAAGGGAGTGACAGGAGGAGAGATGGGAGGAGCAACGTGAAGGGAGTGACAGGAGGAGAGATGGGAGGAGCAACGTGAAGGGAGTGACAGGAGGAGAGATGGGAGGAGCAACGTGAAGGGAGTGACAGGAGGAGAGATGGGAGGAGCAACGTGAAGGGAGTGACAGGAGGAGAGATGGGAGGAGCAACGTGAAGGGAGTGACAGGAGGAGAGATGGGAGGAGCAACGTGAAGGGAGTGACAGGAGGAGAGATGGGAGGAGCAACGTGAAGGGAGTGACAGGAGGAGAGATGGGAGGAGCAACGTGAAGGGAGTGACAGGAGGAGAGATGGGAGGAGCAACGTGAAGGGAGTGACAGGAGGAGAGATGGGAGGAGCAACGTGAAGGGAGTGACAGGAGGAGAGATGGGAGGAGCAACGTGAAGGGAGTGACAGGAGGAGAGATGGGAGGAGCAACGTGAAGGGAGTGACAGGAGGAGAGATGGGAGGAGCAACGTGAAGGGAGTGACAGGAGGAGAGATGGGAGGAGCAACGTGAAGGGAGTGACAGGAGGAGAGATGGGAGGAGCAACGTGAAGGGAGTGACAGGAGGAGAGATGGGAGGAGCAACGTGAAGGGAGTGACAGGAGGAGAGATGGGAGGAGCAACGTGAAGGGAGTGACAGGAGGAGAGATGGGAGGAGCAACGTGAAGGGAGTGACAGGAGGAGAGATGGGAGGAGCAACGTGAAGGGAGTGACAGGAGGAGAGATGGGAGGAGCAACGTGAAGGGAGTGACAGGAGGAGAGATGGGAGGAGCAACGTGAAGGGAGTGACAGGAGGAGAGATGGGAGGAGCAACGTGAAGGGAGTGACAGGAGGAGAGATGGGAGGAGCAACGTGAAGGGAGTGACAGGAGGAGAGATGGGAGGAGCAACGTGAAGGGAGTGACAGGAGGAGAGATGGGAGGAGCAACGTGAAGGGAGTGACAGGAGGAGAGATGGGAGGAGCAACGTGAAGGGAGTGACAGGAGGAGAGATGGGAGGAGCAACGTGAAGGGAGTGACAGGAGGAGAGATGGGAGGAGCAACGTGAAGGGAGTGACAGGAGGAGAGATGGGAGGAGCAACGTGAAGGGAGTGACAGGAGGAGAGATGGGAGGAGCAACGTGAAGGGAGTGACAGGAGGAGAGATGGGAGGAGCAACGTGAAGGGAGTGACAGGAGGAGAGATGGGAGGAGCAACGTGAAGGGAGTGACAGGAGGAGAGATGGGAGGAGCAACGTGAAGGGAGTGACAGGAGGAGAGATGGGAGGAGCAACGTGAAGGGAGTGACAGGAGGAGAGATGGGAGGAGCAACGTGAAGGGAGTGACAGGAGGAGAGATGGGAGGAGCAACGTGAAGGGAGTGACAGGAGGAGAGATGGGAGGAGCAACGTGAAGGGAGTGACAGGAGGAGAGATGGGAGGAGCAACGTGAAGGGAGTGACAGGAGGAGAGATGGGAGGAGCAACGTGAAGGGAGTGACAGGAGGAGAGATGGGAGGAGCAACGTGAAGGGAGTGACAGGAGGAGAGATGGGAGGAGCAACGTGAAGGGAGTGACAGGAGGAGAGATGGGAGGAGCAACGTGAAGGGAGTGACAGGAGGAGAGATGGGAGGAGCAACGTGAAGGGAGTGACAGGAGGAGAGATGGGAGGAGCAACGTGAAGGGAGTGACAGGAGGAGAGATGGGAGGAGCAACGTGAAGGGAGTGACAGGAGGAGAGATGGGAGGAGCAACGTGAAGGGAGTGACAGGAGAGATGGGAGGAGCAACGTGAAGGGAGTGACAGGAGGAGAGATGGGAGGAGCAACGTGAAGGGAGTGACAGGAGGAGAGATGGGAGGAGCAACGTGAAGGGAGTGACAGGAGGAGAGATGGGAGGAGCAACGTGAAGGGAGTGACAGGAGGAGAGATGGGAGGAGCAACGTGAAGGGAGTGACAGGAGGAGAGATGGGAGGAGCAACGTGAAGGGAGTGACAGGAGGAGGAGATGGGTGAGCAAGTGAAGGGAGAGATGGGAGGAGCAAGGAGGGAGTGACAGGAGGAGAGATGGGAGGAACGTGAAGGGAGTGACAGGAGGAGAGTGGGAGGAGCAACGTGAAGGGAGTGACAGGAGGAGAGATGGGAGGAGCAACGTGAAGGGAGTGACAGGAGGAGAGATGGGAGGAGCAACGTGAAGGGAGGAGAGATGGGAGGAGCAACGTGAAGGGAGTGACAGGAGGAGAGATGGGAGGAGCAACGTGAAGGGAGTGACAGGAGGAGAGATGGGAGGAGCAACGTGAAGGGAGTGACAGGAGGAGAGATGGGAGGAGCAACGTGAAGGGAGTGACAGGAGGAGAGAGGGAGGAGCAACGTGAAGGAGTGACAGGAGGAGAGATGGGAGGAGCAACGTGAAGGGAGTGACAGGAGAGGATGGAGGAGCAACGTGAAGGGAGTGACAGGAGGAGAGACTGGAGGCAGCAAACGTGAGGAGTGACAGGAGGAGAGATGGAGGAGCAACGTGAAGGAGTGACAGGAGGAGAGATGGGAGGAGCACGTGAAGGGAGTGACAGGGGAGAGATGGGAGTGACAGGAGGAGAGATGGGAGGAGCAACGTGAAGGGGAGTGACAGGAGGAGAGATGGGAGGAGCAACGTGAAGGGAGTGACAGGAGGAGAGATGGGAGGAGCAACGTGAAGGGAGTGACAGGAGGAGAGATGGGAGGAGCAACGTGAAGGGAGTGACAGGAGGAGAGATGGGAGGAGCAACGTGAAGGGAGTGACAGGAGGAGAGATGGGAGGAGCAACGTGAAGGGAGTGACAGGAGGAGAGATGGGAGGAGCAACGTGAAGGGAGTGACAGGAGGAGAGATGGGAGGAGCAACGTGAAGGGAGTGACAGGAGGAGAGATGGGAGGAGCAACGTGAAGGGAGTGACAGGAGGAGAGATGGGAGGAGCAACGTGAAGGGAGGTGACAGGAGGAGAGATTGGGAGGAGCAACGTGAAGGGAGTGACAGGAGGAGAGATGGAGGAGCAACGTGAAGGGAGTGACAGGAGGAGAGATGGGAGGAGCAACGTGAAGGGAGTGACAGGAGGAGAGATGGGAGGAGCAACGTGAAGGGAGTGACAGGAGGAGAGATGGGAGGAGCAACGTGAAGGGAGTGACAGGAGGAGAGATGGGAGGAGCAACGTGAAGGGGAGTGAGGCAACGGAGAGTGAAGGGAGTGACAGAGGAAGAGATGGGAGGAGCAACGTGAAGGGAGTGACAGGAGGAGAGATGGGAGGAGCAACGTGAAGGGAGTGACAGGAGGAGAGATGGGAGGAGCAACGTGAAGGGAGTGACAGGAGGAGAGATGGGGAGGAGCAACGTGAAGGGAGTGACAGGAGGAGAGAGATGGGAGGAGCAACGTGAAGGGAGTGACAGGAGGAGAGATGGGAGGAGCAACGTGAAGGGAGTGACAGGAGGAGAGATGGGAGGAGCAACGTGAAGGGAGTGACAGGAGGAGAGATGGGAGGAGCACGTGAAGGGAGTGACAGGAGGAGAGATGGGAGGAGCAACGTGAAGGGAGTGACAGGAGGAGGAGATGGGAGGAGGCAAACGTGAAGGGAGTGACAGGAGGGAGAGATGGGAGGAGGCAACGTGAAGGGAGTGACAGGAGGAGAGATGGGAGGAGCAACGTGAAGGGAGTGACAGGAGGAGAGATGGGAGGAGCAACGTGAAGGGAGTGACAGGAGGAGAGATGGAGGAGCAACGTGAAGGGAGTGACAGGAGGAGAGATGGGAGGAGCAACGTGAAGGGAGTGACAGGAGGAGAGATGGGAGGAGCAACGTGAAGGGAGTGACAGGAGGAGAGATGGGAGGAGCAACGTGAAGGGAGTGACAGGAGGAGAGATGGGAGGAGCAACGTGAAGGGAGTGACAGGAGGAGAGATGGGAGGAGCAACGTGAAGGGAGTGACAGGAGGAGAGATGGGAGGAGCAACGTGAAGGGAGTGACAGGAGGAGAGATGGGAGGAGCAACGTGAAGGAGTGACAGGAGGAGAGATGGGAGGAGCAACGTGAAGGGAGTGACAGGAGGAGAGATGGGAGGAGCAACGTGAAGGGAGTGACAGGAGGAGAGATGGGAGGAGCAACGTGAAGGGAGTGACAGGAGGAGAGATGGGAGGAGCAACGTGAAGGGAGTGACAGGAGGAGAGATGGGAGGAGCAACGTGAAGGGAGTGACAGGAGGAGAGATGGGAGGAGCAACGTGAAGGGAGTGACAGGAGGAGAGATGGGAGGAGCAACGTGAAGGGAGTGACAGGAGGAGAGATGGGAGGAGCAACGTGAAGGGAGTGACAGGAGGAGAGATGGGAGGAGCAACGTGAAGGGAGTGACAGGAGGAGAGATGGGAGGAGCAACGTGAAGGGAGTGACAGGAGGAGAGATGGGAGGAGCAACGTTGGGAAAAGGGGGAAAAGGGGTGACAGGAGGAGAGATGGGAGGAGCAACGTGAAGGGAGTGACAGGAGGAGAGATGGGAGGAGCAACGTGAAGGGAGTGACAGGAGGAGAGATGGGAGGAGCAACGTGAAGGGAGTGACAGGAGGAGAGATGGGAGGAGCAACGTGAAGGGAGTGACAGGAGGAGAGATGGGAGGAGCAACGTGAAGGGAGTGACAGGAGGAGAGATGGGAGGAGCAACGTGAAGGGAGTGACAGGAGGAGAGATGGGAGGAGCAACGTGAAGGGAGTGACAGGAGGAGAGATGGGAGGAGCAACGTGAAGGGAGTGACAGGAGGAGAGATGGAGGAGCAACGTGAAGGGAGTGACAGGAGGAGAGATGGGAGGAGCAACGTGAAGGGAGTGACAGGAGGAGAGATGGGAGGAGCAACGTGAAGGGAGTGACAGGAGGAGAGATGGGAGGAGCAACGTGAAGGGAGTGACAGGAGGAGAGATGGGAGGAGCAACGTGAAGGGAGTGACAGGAGGAGAGATGGGAGGAGCAACGTGAAGGGAGTGACAGGAGGAGAGATGGGAGGAGCAACGTGAAGGGAGTGACAGGAGGAGAGATGGGAGGAGCAACGTGAAGGGAGTGACAGGAGGAGAGATGGGAGGAGCAACGTGAAGGGAGTGACAGGAGGAGAGATGGGAGGAGCAACGTGAAGGGAGTGACAGGAGGAGAGATGGGAGGAGCAACGTGAAGGGAGTGACAGGAGGAGAGATGGGAGGAGCAACGTGAAGGGAGTGACAGGAGGAGAGATGGGAGGAGCAACGTGAAGGGAGTGACAGGAGGAGAGATGGGAGGAGCAACGTGAAGGGAGTGACAGGAGGAGAGATGGGAGGAGCAACGTGAAGGGAGTGACAGGAGGAGAGATGGGAGGAGCAACGTGAAGGGAGTGACAGGAGGAGGAGATGGGAGGAGCAACGTGAAGGGAGTGACAGGAGGAGAGATGGGAGGAGCAACGTGAAGGGAGTGACAGGAGGAGAGATGGAGGAGCAACGTGAAGGGAGTGACAGGAGGAGAGATGGGAGAGCAACGTGAAGGGAGTGACAGGAGGAGAGATGGGAGGAGCAACGTGAAGGGAGTGACAGGAGGAGAGATGGGAGGAGCAACGTGAAGGGAGTGACAGGAGGAGAGATGGGAGGAGCAACGTGAAGGGAGTGACAGGAGGAGAGATGGGAGGAGCAACGTGAAGGGAGTGACAGGAGGAGAGATGGGAGGAGCAACGTGAAGGGAGTGACAGGAGGAGAGATGGGAGGAGCAACGTGAAGGGAGTGACAGGAGGAGAGATGGGAGGAGCAACGTGAAGGGAGTGACAGGAGGAGAGATGGGAGGAGCAACGTGAAGGGAGTGACAGGAGGAGAGATGGGAGGAGCAACGTGAAGGGAGTGACACGGAGGGAGAGATGGGAGGAGCAACGTGAAGGGAGTGACAGGAGGAGAGATGGGAGGAGCAACGTGAAGGGAGTGACAGGAGGAGAGATGGGAGGAGCAACGTGAAGGGAGTGACAGGAGGAGAGATGGGAGGAGCCAACGTGAAGGGAGTGACAGGAGGAGAGATGGGAGGAGCAACGTGAAGGGAGTGACAGGAGGAGAGATGGGAGGAGCAACGTGAAGGGAGTGACAGGAGGAGAGATGGGAGGAGCAACGTGAAGGGAGTGACAGGAGGAGAGATGGGAGGAGCAACGTGAAGGGAGTGACAGGAGGAGAGATGGGAGGAGCAACGTGAAGGGAGTGACAGGAGGAGAGATGGGAGGAGCAACGTGAAGGGAGTGACAGGAGGAGAGATGGGAGGAGCAACGTGAAGGGAGTGACAGGAGGAGAGATGGGAGGAGCAACGTGAAGGGAGTGACAGGAGGAGAGATGGGAGGAGCAACGTGAAGGGAGTGACAGGAGGAGAGATGGGAGGAGCAACGTGAAGGGAGTGACAGGAGGAGAGATGGGAGGAGCAACGTGAAGGGAGTGACAGGAGGAGAGATGGGAGGAGCAACGTGAAGGGAGTGACAGGAGGAGAGATGGGAGGAGCAACGTGAAGGGAGTGACAGGAGGAGAGATGGGAGGAGCAACGTGAAGGGAGTGACAGGAGGAGAGATGGGAGGAGCAACGTGAAGGGAGTGACAGGAGGAGAGATGGGAGGAGCAACGTGAAGGGAGTGACAGGAGGAGAGATGGGAGGAGCAACGTGAAGGGAGTGACAGGAGGAGAGATGGGAGGAGCAACGTGAAGGGAGTGACAGGAGGAGAGATGGGAGGAGCAACGTGAAGGGAGTGACAGGAGGAGAGATGGGAGGAGCAACGTGAAGGGAGTGACAGGAGGAGAGATGGGAGGAGCAACGTGAAGGGAGTGACAGGAGGAGAGATGGGAGGAGCAACGTGAAGGGAGTGACAGGAGGAGAGATGGGAGGAGCAACGTGAAGGGAGTGACAGGAGGAGAGATGGGAGGAGCAACGTGAAGGGAGTGACAGGAGGAGAGATGGGAGGAGCAACGTGAAGGGAGTGACAGGAGGAGAGATGGGAGGAGCAACGTGAAGGAGTGACAGGAGGAGAGATGGGAGGAGCAACGTGAAGGGAGTGACAGGAGGAGAGATGGGAGGAGCAACGTGAAGGGAGTGACAGGAGGAGAGATGGGAGGAGCAACGTGAAGGGAGTGACAGGAGGAGAGATGGGAGGAGCAACGTGAAGGGAGTGACAGGAGGAGAGATGGGAGGAGCAACGTGAAGGGAGTGACAGGAGGAGAGATGGGAGGAGCAACGTGAAGGGAGTGACAGGAGGAGAGATGGGAGGAGCAACGTGAAGGGAGTGACAGGAGGAGAGATGGGAGGAGCAACGTGAAGGGAGTGACAGGAGGAGAGATGGGAGGAGCAACGTGAAGGGAGTGACAGGAGGAGAGATGGGAGGAGCAACGTGAAGGGAGTGACAGGAGGAGAGATGGGAGGAGCAACGTGAAGGGAGTGACAGGAGGAGAGATGGGAGGAGCAACGTGAAGGGAGTGACAGGAGGAGAGATGGGAGGAGCAACGTGAAGGGAGTGACAGGAGGAGAGATGGGAGGAGCAACGTGAAGGGAGTGACAGGAGGAGAGATGGGAGGAGCAACGTGAAGGGAGTGACAGGAGGAGAGATGGGAGGAGCAACGTGAAGGGAGTGACAGGAGGAGAGATGGGAGGAGCAACGTGAAGGGAGTGACAGGAGGAGAGATGGGAGGAGCAACGTGAAGGGAGTGACAGGAGGAGAGATGGGAGGAGCAACGTGAAGGGAGTGACAGGAGGAGAGATGGGAGGAGCAACGTGAAGGGAGTGACAGGAGGAGAGATGGGAGGAGCAACGTGAAGGGAGTGACAGGAGGAGAGATGGGAGGAGCAACGTGAAGGGAGTGACAGGAGGAGAGATGGGAGGAGCAACGTGAAGGGAGTGACAGGAGGAGAGATGGGAGGAGCAACGTGAAGGGAGTGACAGGAGGAGAGATGGGAGGAGCAACGTGAAGGGAGTGACAGGAGGAGAGATGGGAGGAGCAACGTGAAGGGAGTGACAGGAGGAGAGATGGGAGGAGCAACGTGAAGGGAGTGACAGGAGGAGAGATGGGAGGAGCAACGTGAAGGGAGTGACAGGAGGAGAGATGGGAGGAGCAACGTGAAGGGAGTGACAGGAGGAGAGATGGGAGGAGCAACGTGAAGGGAGTGACAGGAGGAGAGATGGGAGGAGCAACGTGAAGGGAGTGACAGGAGGAGAGATGGGAGGAGCAACGTGAAGGGAGTGACAGGAGGAGAGATGGGAGGAGCAACGTGAAGGGAGTGACAGGAGGAGAGATGGGAGGAGCAACGTGAAGGGAGTGACAGGAGGAGAGATGGGAGGAGCAACGTGAAGGGAGTGACAGGAGGAGAGATGGGAGGAGCAACGTGAAGGGAGTGACAGGAGGAGAGATGGGAGGAGCAACGTGAAGGGAGTGACAGGAGGAGAGATGGGAGGAGCAACGTGAAGGGAGTGACAGGAGGAGAGATGGGAGGAGCAACGTGAAGGGAGTGACAGGAGGAGAGATGGGAGGAGCAACGTGAAGGGAGTGACAGGAGGAGAGATGGGAGGAGCAACGTGAAGGGAGTGACAGGAGGAGAGATGGGAGGAGCAACGTGAAGGGAGTGACAGGAGGAGAGATGGGAGGAGCAACGTGAAGGGAGTGACAGGAGGAGAGATGGGAGGAGCAACGTGAAGGGAGTGACAGGAGGAGAGATGGGAGGAGCAACGTGAAGGGAGTGACAGGAGGAGAGATGGGAGGAGCAACGTGAAGGGAGTGACAGGAGGAGAGATGGGAGGAGCAACGTGAAGGGAGTGACAGGAGGAGAGATGGGAGGAGCAACGTGAAGGGAGTGACAGGAGGAGAGATGGGAGGAGCAACGTGAAGGGAGTGACAGGAGGAGAGATGGGAGGAGCAACGTGAAGGGAGTGACAGGAGGAGAGATGGGAGGAGCAACGTGAAGGGAGTGACAGGAGGAGAGATGGGAGGAGCAACGTGAAGGGAGTGACAGGAGGAGAGATGGGAGGAGCAACGTGAAGGGAGTGACAGGAGGAGAGATGGGAGGAGCAACGTGAAGGGAGTGACAGGAGGAGAGATGGGAGGAGCAACGTGAAGGGAGTGACAGGAGGAGAGATGGGAGGAGCAACGTGAAGGGAGTGACAGGAGGAGAGATGGGAGGAGCAACGTGAAGGGAGTGACAGGAGGAGAGATGGGAGGAGCAACGTGAAGGGAGTGACAGGAGGAGAGATGGGAGGAGCAACGTGAAGGGAGTGACAGGAGGAGAGATGGGAGGAGCAACGTGAAGGGAGTGACAGGAGGAGAGATGGGAGGAGCAACGTGAAGGGAGTGACAGGAGGAGAGATGGGAGGAGCAACGTGAAGGGAGTGACAGGAGGAGAGATGGGAGGAGCAACGTGAAGGGAGTGACAGGAGGAGAGATGGGAGGAGCAACGTGAAGGGAGTGACAGGAGGAGAGATGGGAGGAGCAACGTGAAGGGAGTGACAGGAGGAGAGATGGGAGGAGCAACGTGAAGGGAGTGACAGGAGGAGAGATGGGAGGAGCAACGTGAAGGGAGTGACAGGAGGAGAGATGGGAGGAGCAACGTGAAGGGAGTGACAGGAGGAGAGATGGGAGGAGCAACGTGAAGGGAGTGACAGGAGGAGAGATGGGAGGAGCAACGTGAAGGGAGTGACAGGAGGAGAGATGGGAGGAGCAACGTGAAGGGAGTGACAGGAGGAGAGATGGGAGGAGCAACGTGAAGGGAGTGACAGGAGGAGAGATGGGAGGAGCAACGTGAAGGGAGTGACAGGAGGAGAGATGGGAGGAGCAACGTGAAGGGAGTGACAGGAGGAGAGATGGGAGGAGCAACGTGAAGGGAGTGACAGGAGGAGAGATGGGAGGAGCAACGTGAAGGGAGTGACAGGAGGAGAGATGGGAGGAGCAACGTGAAGGGAGTGACAGGAGGAGAGATGGGAGGAGCAACGTGACGAGGAGAGATGGGAGGAGCAACGTGAAGGGAGTGACAGGAGGAGAGATGGGAGGAGCAACGTGAAGGGAGTGACAGGAGGAGAGATGGGAGGAGCAACGTGAAGGGAGTGACAGGAGGAGAGATGGGAGGAGCAACGTGAAGGGAGTGACAGGAGGAGAGATGGGAGGAGCAACGTGAAGGGAGTGACAGGAGGAGAGATGGGAGGAGCAACGTGAAGGGAGTGACAGGAGGAGAGATGGGAGGAGCAACGTGAAGGGAGTGACAGGAGGAGAGATGGGAGGAGCAACGTGAAGGGAGTGACAGGAGGAGAGATGGGAGGAGCAACGTGAAGGGAGTGACAGGAGGAGAGATGGGAGGAGCAACGTGAAGGGAGTGACAGGAGGAGAGATGGGAGGAGCAACGTGAAGGGAGTGACAGGAGGAGAGATGGGAGGAGCAACGTGAAGGGAGTGACAGGAGGAGAGATGGGAGGAGCAACGTGAAGGGAGTGACAGGAGGAGAGATGGGAGGAGCAACGTGAAGGGAGTGACAGGAGGAGAGATGGGAGGAGCAACGTGAAGGGAGTGACAGGAGGAGAGATGGGAGGAGCAACGTGAAGGGAGTGACAGGAGGAGAGATGGGAGGAGCAACGTGAAGGGAGTGACAGGAGGAGAGATGGGAGGAGCAACGTGAAGGGAGTGACAGGAGGAGAGATGGGAGGAGCAACGTGAAGGGAGTGACAGGAGGAGAGATGGGAGGAGCAACGTGAAGGGAGTGACAGGAGGAGAGATGGGAGGAGCAACGTGAAGGGAGTGACAGGAGGAGAGATGGGAGGAGCAACGTGAAGGGAGTGACAGGAGGAGAGATGGGAGGAGCAACGTGAAGGGAGTGACAGGAGGAGAGATGGGAGGAGCAACGTGAAGGGAGTGACAGGAGGAGAGATGGGAGGAGCAACGTGAAGGGAGTGACAGGAGGAGAGATGGGAGGAGCAACGTGAAGGGAGTGACAGGAGGAGAGATGGGAGGAGCAACGTGAAGGGAGTGACAGGAGGAGAGATGGGAGGAGCAACGTGAAGGGAGTGACAGGAGGAGAGATGGGAGGAGCAACGTGAAGGGAGTGACAGGAGGAGAGATGGGAGGAGCAACGTGAAGGGAGTGACAGGAGGAGAGATGGGAGGAGCAACGTGAAGGGAGTGACAGGAGGAGAGATGGGAGGAGCAACGTGAAGGGAGTGACAGGAGGAGAGATGGGAGGAGCAACGTGAAGGGAGTGACAGGAGGAGAGATGGGAGGAGCAACGTGAAGGGAGTGACAGGAGGAGAGATGGGAGGAGCAACGTGAAGGGAGTGACAGGAGGAGAGATGGGAGGAGCAACGTGAAGGGAGTGACAGGAGGAGAGATGGGAGGAGCAACGTGAAGGGAGTGACAGGAGGAGAGATGGGAGGAGCAACGTGAAGGGAGTGACAGGAGGAGAGATGGGAGGAGCAACGTGAAGGGAGTGACAGGAGGAGAGATGGGAGGAGCAACGTGAAGGGAGTGACAGGAGGAGAGATGGGAGGAGCAACGTGAAGGGAGTGACAGGAGGAGAGATGGGAGGAGCAACGTGAAGGGAGTGACAGGAGGAGAGATGGGAGGAGCAACGTGAAGGGAGTGACAGGAGGAGAGATGGGAGGAGCAACGTGAAGGGAGTGACAGGAGGAGAGATGGGAGGAGCAACGTGAAGGGAGTGACAGGAGGAGAGATGGGAGGAGCAACGTGAAGGGAGTGACAGGAGGAGAGATGGGAGGAGCAACGTGAAGGGAGTGACAGGAGGAGAGATGGGAGGAGCAACGTGAAGGGAGTGACAGGAGGAGAGATGGGAGGAGCAACGTGAAGGGAGTGACAGGAGGAGAGATGGGAGGAGCAACGTGAAGGGAGTGACAGGAGGAGAGATGGGAGGAGCAACGTGAAGGGAGTGACAGGAGGAGAGATGGGAGGAGCAACGTGAAGGGAGTGACAGGAGGAGAGATGGGAGGAGCAACGTGAAGGGAGTGACAGGAGGAGAGATGGGAGGAGCAACGTGAAGGGAGTGACAGGAGGAGAGATGGGAGGAGCAACGTGAAGGGAGTGACAGGAGGAGAGATGGGAGGAGCAACGTGAAGGGAGTGACAGGAGGAGAGATGGGAGGAGCAACGTGAAGGGAGTGACAGGAGGAGAGATGGGAGGAGCAACGTGAAGGGAGTGACAGGAGGAGAGATGGGAGGAGCAACGTGAAGGGAGTGACAGGAGGAGAGATGGGAGGAGCAACGTGAAGGGAGTGACAGGAGGAGAGATGGGAGGAGCAACGTGAAGGGAGTGACAGGAGGAGAGATGGGAGGAGCAACGTGAAGGGAGTGACAGGAGGAGAGATGGGAGGAGCAACGTGAAGGGAGTGACAGGAGGAGAGATGGGAGGAGCAACGTGAAGGGAGTGACAGGAGGAGAGATGGGAGGAGCAACGTGAAGGGAGTGACAGGAGGAGAGATGGGAGGAGCAACGTGAAGGGAGTGACAGGAGGAGAGATGGGAGGAGCAACGTGAAGGGAGTGACAGGAGGAGAGATGGGAGGAGCAACGTGAAGGGAGTGACAGGAGAGAGATGGAGGAGATGAGGGTGACAGGAGGAGAGATGGGAGGAGCAACGTGAAGGGAGTGACAGGAGGAGAGATGGGAGGAGCAACGTGAAGGGAGTGACAGGAGGAGAGATGGGAGGAGCAACGTGAAGGGAGTGACAGGAGGAGAGATGGGAGGAGCAACGTGAAGGGAGTGACAGGAGGAGAGATGGGAGGAGCAACGTGAAGGGAGTGACAGGAGGAGAGATGGGAGGAGCAACGTGAAGGGAGTGACAGGAGGAGAGATGGGAGGAGCAAACGTGAAGGGAGTGACAGGAGGAGAGATGGGAGGAGCAACGTGAAGGGAGTGACAGGAGGAGAGATGGGAGGAGCAACGTGAAGGGAGTGACAGGAGGAGAGATGGGAGGAGCAACGTGAAGGGAGTGACAGGAGGAGAGATGGGAGGAGCAACGTGAAGGGAGTGACAGGAGGAGAGATGGGAGGAGCAACGTGAAGGGAGTGACAGGAGGAGAGATGGGAGGAGCAACGTGAAGGGAGTGACAGGAGGAGAGATGGGAGGAGCAACGTGAAGGGAGTGACAGGAGGAGAGACGGGAGGAGCAACGTGAAGGGAGTGACAGGAGGAGAGATGGGAGGAGCAACGTGAAGGGAGTGACAGGAGGAGAGATGGGAGGAGCAACGTGAAGGGAGTGACAGGAGGAGAGATGGGAGGAGCAACGTGAAGGGAGTGACAGGAGGAGAGATGGGAGGAGCAACGTGAAGGGAGTGACAGGAGGAGAGATGGGAGGAGCAACGTGAAGGGAGTGACAGGAGGAGAGATGGGAGGAGCAACGTGAAGGGAGTGACAGGAGGAGAGATGGGAGGAGCAACGTGAAGGGAGTGACAGGAGGAGAGATGGGAGGAGCAACGTGAAGGGAGTGACAGGAGGAGAGATGGGAGGAGCAACGTGAAGGGAGTGACAGGAGGAGAGATGGGAGGAGCAACGTGAAGGGAGTGACAGGAGGAGAGATGGGAGGAGCAACGTGAAGGGAGTGACAGGAGGAGAGATGGGAGGAGCAACGTGAAGGGAGTGACAGGAGGAGAGATGGGAGGAGCAACGTGAAGGGAGTGACAGGAGGAGAGATGGGAGGAGCAACGTGAAGGGAGTGACAGGAGGAGAGATGGGAGGAGCAACGTGAAGGGAGTGACAGGAGGAGAGATGGGAGGAGCAACGTGAAGGGAGTGACAGGAGGAGAGATGGGAGGAGCAACGTGAAGGGAGTGACAGGAGGAGAGATGGGAGGAGCAACGTGAAGGGAGTGACAGGAGGAGAGATGGGAGGAGCAACGTGAAGGGAGTGACAGGAGGAGAGATGGGAGGAGCAACGTGAAGGGAGTGACAGGAGAGATGGGAGGAGCAACGTGAAGGGAGTGACAGGAGGAGAGACGGGAGGAGCAACGTGAAGGGAGTGACAGGAGGAGAGACGGGAGGAGCAACGTGAAGGGAGTGACAGGAGGAGAGATGGGAGGAGCAACGTGAAGGGAGTGACAGGAGGAGAGATGGGAGGAGCAACGTGAAGGGAGTGACAGGAGGAGAGATGGGAGGAGCAACGTGAAGGGAGTGACAGGAGAGAGATGGGAGGAGCAACGTGAAGGAGTGACAGGAGGAGAGATGGGAGGAGCAACGTGAAGGGAGTGACAGGAGGAGAGATGGGAGGGAGCAACGTGAAGGGAGTGACAGGAGGAGAGATGGGAGGAGCAACGTGAAGGGAGTGACAGGAGGAGAGATGGGAGGAGCAAACGTGAAGGGAGTGACAGGAGGAGAGATGGGAGGAGCAAACGTGAAGGGAGTGACAGGAGGAGAGATGGGAGGAGCAACGTGAAGGGAGTGACAGGAGGAGAGATGGGAGGAGCAACGTGAAGGGAGTGACAGGAGGAGAGATGGGAGGAGCAACGTGAAGGGAGTGACAGGAGGAGAGATGGGAGGAGCAACGTGAAGGGAGTGACAGGAGGAGAGATGGGAGGAGCAACGTGAAGGGAGTGACAGGAGGAGAGATGGGAGGAGCAACGTGAAGGGAGTGACAGGAGGAGAGATGGGAGGAGCAACGTGAAGGGAGTGACAGGAGGAGAGATGGGAGGAGCAACGTGAAGGGAGTGACAGGAGGAGAGATGGGAGGAGCAACGTGAAGGGAGTGACAGGAGGAGAGATGGGAGGAGCAACGTGAAGGGAGTGACAGAGGAGAGACGGGAGGAGCAACGTGAAGGGAGTGACAGGAGGAGAGATGGGAGGAGCAACGTGAAGGGAGTGACAGGAGGAGAGATGGGAGGAGCAACGTGAAGGGAGTGACAGGAGGAGAGATGGGAGGAGCAACGTGAAGGGGAGTGACAGGAGGAGAGATGGGAGGAGCAACGTGAAGGGAGTGACAGGAGGAGAGATGGGAGGAGCAACGTGAAGGGAGTGACAGGAGGAGAGATGGGAGGAGCAACGTGAAGGGAGTGACAGGAGGAGAGATGGGAGGAGCAACGTGAAGGGAGTGACAGGAGGAGAGATGGGAGGAGCAACGTGAAGGGAGTGACAGGAGGAGAGATGGGAGGAGCAACGTGAAGGGAGTGACAGGAGGAGAGATGGGAGGAGCAACGTGAAGGGAGTGACAGGAGGAGAGATGGGAGGAGCAACGTGAAGGGAGTTGACAGGAAGGAGAGATGGGAGGAGCAACGTGAAGGGAGTGACAGGAGGAGAGATGGGAGGAGCAACGTGAAGGGAGTGACAGGAGGAGAGATGGGAGGAGCAACGTGAAGGGAGTGACAGGAGGAGAGATGGGAGGAGCAACGTGAAGGGAGTGACAGGAGGAGAGATGGGAGGAGCAACGTGAAGGGAGTGACAGGAGGAGAGATGGGAGGAGCAACGTGAAGGGAGTGACAGGAGGAGAGATGGGAGGAGCAACGTGAAGGGAGTGACAGGAGGAGAGATGGGAGGAGCAACGTGAAGGGAGTGACAGGAGGAGAGATGGGAGGAGCAACGTGAAGGGAGTGACAGGAGGAGAGATGGGAGGAGCAACGTGAAGGGAGTGACAGGAGGAGAGATGGGAGGAGCAACGTGAAGGGAGTGACAGGAGGAGAGATGGGAGGAGCAACGTGAAGGGAGTGACAGGAGGAGAGATGGGAGGAGCAACGTGAAGGGAGTGACAGGAGGAGAGATGGGAGGAGCAACGTGAAGGGAGTGACAGGAGGAGAGATGGGAGGAGCAACGTGAAGGGAGTGACAGGAGGAGAGATGGGAGGAGCAACGTGAAGGGAGTGACAGGAGGAGAGATGGGAGGAGCAACGTGAAGGGAGTGACAGGAGGAGAGATGGGAGGAGCAACGTGAAGGGAGTGACAGGAGGAGAGATGGGAGGAGCAACGTGAAGGGAGTGACAGGAGGAGAGATGGGAGGAGCAACGTGAAGGGAGTGACAGGAGGAGAGATGGGAGGAGCAACGTGAAGGGAGTGACAGGAGGAGAGATGGGAGGAGCAACGTGAAGGGAGTGACAGGAGGAGAGATGGGAGGAGCAACGTGAAGGGAGTGACAGGAGGAGAGATGGGAGGAGCAACGTGAAGGGAGTGACAGGAGGAGAGATGGGAGGAGCAACGTGAAGGGAGTGACAGGAGGAGAGATGGGAGGAGCAACGTGAAGGGAGTGACAGGAGGAGAGATGGGAGGAGCAGACGTGAAGGGAGTGACAGGAGGAGAGATGGGAGGAGCAACGTGAAGGGAGTGACAGGAGGAGAGATGGGAGGAGCAACGTGAAGGGAGTGACAGGAGGAGAGACGGGAGGAGCAACGTGAAGGGAGTGACAGGAGGAGAGATGGGAGGAGCACGTGAAGGGAGTGACAGGAGGAGAGATGGGAGGAGCAACGTGAAGGGAGTGACAGGAGGAGAGATGGGACGGAGCAACGTGAAGGAGGAGTGACAGGAGGAGAGATGGGAGGAGCAACGTGAAGGGAGTGACAGGAGGAGAGATGGGAGGAGCAACGTGAAGGGAGTGACAGGAGGAGAGATGGGAGGAGCACGTGAAGGGAGTGACAGGAGGAGAGATGGGAGGAGCAACGTGAAGGGAGTGACAGGAGGAGAGATGGGAGGAGCAACGTGAAGGGAGTGACAGAGGAGAGATGGGAGGAGCAACGTGAAGGGAGTGACAGGAGGAGAGATGGGAGGAGCAACGTGAAGGGAGTGACAGGAGGAGAGATGGGAGGAGCAACGTGAAGGGAGTGACAGGAGGAGAGATGGGAGGAGAAACAGTGAAGGGAGTGACAGGAGGAGAGATGGGAGGAGCAACGTGAAGGGAGTGACAGGAGGAGAGATGGGAGGAGCAACGTGAAGGGAGTGACAGGAGGAGAGATGGGAGGAGCAACGTGAAGGGAGTGACAGGAGGAGAGATGGGAGGAGCAACGTGAAGGGAGTGACAGGAGGAGAGATGGGAGGAGCAACGTGAAGGGAGTGACAGGAGGAGAGACGGGGAGGAGCAACGTGAAGGGAGTGACAGGAGGAGAGACGGGAGGAGCAACGTGAAGGGAGTGACAGGAGGAGAGATGGGAGGAGCAACGTGAAGGGAGTGACAGGAGGAGAGATGGGAGGAGCAACGTGAAGGGAGTGACAGGAGGAGAGATGGGAGGAGCAACGTGAAGGGAGTGACAGGAGGAGAGATGGGAGGAGCAACGTGAAGGGAGTGACAGGAGGAGAGATGGGAGGAGCAACGTGAAGGGAGTGACAGGAGGAGAGATGGGAGGAGCAACGTGAAGGGAGTGACAGGAGGAGAGATGGGAGGAGCAACGTGAAGGGAGTGACAGGAGGAGAGATGGGAGGAGCAACGTGAAGGGAGTGACAGGAGGAGAGATGGGAGGAGCAACGTGAAGGGAGTGACAGGAGGAGAGATGGGAGGAGCAACGTGAAGGGAGTGACAGGAGGAGAGATGGGAGGAGCAACGTGAAGGGAGTGACAGGAGGAGAGATGGGAGGAGCAACGTGAAGGGAGTGACAGGAGGAGAGATGGGAGGAGCAACGTGAAGGGAGTGACAGGAGGAGAGATGGGAGGAGCAACGTGAAGGGAGTGACAGGAGGAGAGATGGGAGGAGCAACGTGAAGGGAGTGACAGGAGGAGAGATGGGAGGAGCAACGTGAAGGGAGTGACAGGAGGAGAGATGGGAGGAGCAACGTGAAGGGAGTGACAGGAGGAGAGATGGGAGGAGCAACGTGAAGGGAGTGACAGGAGGAGAGATGGGAGGAGCAACGTGAAGGGAGTGACAGGAGGAGAGATGGGAGGAGCAACGTGAAGGGAGTGACAGGAGGAGAGATGGGAGGAGCAACGTGAAGGGAGTGACAGGAGGAGAGATGGGAGGAGCAACGTGAAGGGAGTGACAGGAGGAGAGATGGGAGGAGCAACGTGAAGGGAGTGACAGGAGGAGAGATGGGAGGAGCAACGTGAAGGGAGTGACAGGAGGAGAGATGGGAGGAGCAACGTGAAGGGAGTGACAGGAGGAGAGATGGGAGGAGCAACGTGAAGGGAGTGACAGGAGGAGAGATGGGAGGAGCAACGTGAAGGGAGTGACAGGAGGAGAGATGGGAGGAGCAACGTGAAGGGAGTGACAGGAGGAGAGATGGGAGGAGCAACGTGAAGGGAGTGACAGGAGGAGAGATGGGAGGAGCAACGTGAAGGGAGTGACAGGAGGAGAGATGGGAGGAGCAACGTGAAGGGAGTGACAGGAGGAGAGATGGGAGGAGCAACGTGAAGGGAGTGACAGGAGGAGAGATGGGAGGAGCAACGTGAAGGGAGTGACAGGAGGAGAGATGGGAGGAGCAACGTGAAGGGAGTGACAGGAGGAGAGATGGGAGGAGCAACGTGAAGGGAGTGACAGGAGGAGAGATGGGAGGAGCAACGTGAAGGGAGTGACAGGAGGAGAGATGGGAGGAGCAACGTGAAGGGAGTGACAGGAGGAGAGATGGGAGGAGCAACGTGAAGGGAGTGACAGGAGGAGAGATGGGAGGAGCAACGTGAAGGGAGTGACAGGAGGAGAGATGGGAGGAGCAACGTGAAGGGAGTGACAGGAGGAGAGATGGGAGGAGCAACGTGAAGGGAGTGACAGGAGGAGAGATGGGAGGAGCAACGTGAAGGGAGTGACAGGAGGAGAGATGGGAGGAGCAACGTGAAGGGAGTGACAGGAGGAGAGATGGGAGGAGCAACGTGAAGGGAGTGACAGGAGGAGAGATGGGAGGAGCAACGTGAAGGGAGTGACAGGAGGAGAGATGGGAGGAGCAACGTGAAGGGAGTGACAGGAGGAGAGATGGGAGGAGCAACGTGAAGGGAGTGACAGGAGGAGAGATGGGAGGAGCAACGTGAAGGGAGTGACAGGAGGAGAGATGGGAGGAGCAACGTGAAGGGAGTGACAGGAGGAGAGATGGGAGGAGCAACGTGAAGGGAGTGACAGGAGGAGAGATGGGAGGAGCAACGTGAAGGGAGTGACAGGAGGAGAGATGGGAGGAGCAACGTGAAGGGAGTGACAGGAGGAGAGATGGGAGGAGCAACGTGAAGGGAGTGACAGGAGGAGAGATGGAGGAGCAACGTGAAGGGAGTGACAGGAGGAGAGATGGGAGGAGCAACGTGAAGGGAGTGACAGGAGGAGAGATGGGAGGAGCAACGTGAAGGGAGTGACAGGAGGAGAGATGGGAGGAGCAACGTGAAGGGAGTGACAGGAGGAGAGATGGGAGGAGCAACGTGAAGGGAGTGACAGGAGGAGAGATGGGAGGAGCAACGTGAAGGGAGTGACAGGAGGAGAGATGGGAGGAGAGACATGAGCAATCGAGAAGTCCGGTTCAGAGGCGTTAAGGACGACACCACGTGAGACAACAAGTGGGATGGAAGATGGCCAGGAGGAGGAACGAAGGGATCGACAGGAGGGCTGTACCTGAGTGCGAGGTCCTTGTACTCTCCGAGGAGGTCAGAGACATCAGCCAGCACGAGGGGTGTAGCACAAGGCAAGACGTGGGACGACAAGTGGGACGGAAGGCGCGCGGCAGGAGGAGCGTACCTGAGTGCTAGATCCTTGTACTCTGCGAGCAGGTCTGAAACGTCAGCGATGGAGAGGTCAGCAGCCGAGGCGTAGAGGAAGCGGAAGGAGCGGGCGAGCTCGCCACTGGCGTCTGCTCTCACCAGCTCCCTCAACACGCCCTTGTCCCTTGATATCTCCGATACCGCCACCACCCGCTCTGTCTCCCTCTCCCTCTGCGGATTGCTGCTGCTGCTGCTGCTGCTGCTGGTACCAGCAGCACCGCTGGTGGGAGTGGCAGCAGCGGCAGCAGTGCTGTCAGGTGCTGCTACTGCTGCCTCTGCTCCTCCTGCTACTCTTCCCTCCTTTCCCCCGCTTCCAATCTCCCCTCCCGAACCCCCTCCTCCTCCCTCTCCTCCACTCCCCTTCCCTCCCCCTTCTCCCCCCTCTCCCCCCTCTCCCCCTTCCCCTCCTTCTCCCCCCACTTCCCCCCCACCAGTCGCCTTGTACCCAGCCTCCAACAACCGCTGGAACTCCTGGTCGGTGAGAGAGAGCTGGGCGGCAGAGAGGGATTCGAGGAAGGTGGCGGCAGAGGCGAGGTTGGTGAAGAAGTAAGCGGCCTCAGAGACGAGCCGGTCGCTGTGGCGGTACCGCTGAATGTACAGAATGCTGCTCAGCAGCTGCGGGGGGTTCGCCTGTTGGGGGGGATGGGCGAATGGGGGAATGGGGGAGTTGGGGGAAAGGGGAGGAAGAGGGGGGTGTTGGAAGAAGAGAGGAGAAGAGTGCCAAAAGACAGGGGCGAGGGAGGGCGGGGACGAGTGAGAGGCAGGAGGGAAGGGAAGAGATGGGAGGTAGGAGCACAGAGAAGATGAGGGAGAGTGAAAAAAGATGTCGTGTGCCACTGTAACGAGGTGACTTTTGAGTCGACTGAGAGGTAGGAGCACAGAGAAGATGAGGGAGAGTGAAAAAGAAGGGCGAGGGGGAGCAAGGATATGTGTGAGGGACCTTGCTTCTCCCAAGGGAGAAGCCTGGCTGTTGTGGAGCAGAACTGGTATGTCAGAGAAGGTACACTGTTTGCAGAGAGCAAGTGTGGGTGAGAAGCAGCAAAGAGACGCCCCGAAGCTTCCCCCCCACTTTCATCCCCCCCCACTTTCATCCCCCCCCCCACTTTCATCCCCCCCCACTTTCATCCCCCCCCCCACTTTCATCCCCCCCCCCACTTTCATCCCCCCCCCCCACTTTCATCCCCCCCCACTTTCATCCCCCCCCACTTTCATCCCCCCCCCCACTTTCATCCCCCCCCACTTTCATCCCCCCCCCCACTTTCATCCCCCCCCACTTTCATCCCCCCCCCCACTTTCATCCCCCCCCACTTTCATCCCCCCCCACTTTCATCCCCCCCCACTTTCATCCCCCCCCACTTTCATCCCCCCCCCACTTTCATCCCCCCCCCACTTTCATCCCCCCCCCACTTTCATCCCCCCCCCCCACTTTCATCCCCCCCCCACTTTCATCCCCCCCCCCCACTTTCTGTCAGAATGTTATTGTTCTCTAGCCTGCAGTGGGGTACTCTATAGCGAGTACAACCCCTTAGGGTTTCCTATATGTATCCTGCTGCTTTCTAGTGAACACCCTCTCCTTTGCTTATTCTCTCTTGCCTAGCTAGGGCTTACCTAGCTAAGGCTCCTACTTGTGCTTACTATCTCAACACTTTCATCCCCCCCCACTTTCATCCCCCCCCACTTTCATCCCCCCCCCACTTTCATCCCCCCCCCCCACTTTCATCCCCCCCCCCCACTTTCATTCCCCCCCACTTTCATCCCCCCCCCACTTTCATCCCCCCCCACTTTCATCCCCCCCCCCACTTTCATCCCCCCCCACTTTCATCCTGGGTGGAGAAAAACGCGTTCGACGTTTTAAACGCTTGCGTTCAAACGCAGCGTTTTAAATGCAGAACGCATTTCCAGGATTCAAAAAAACGCAAAAAAAAACGCAAGCCCGGGCAGGGTAAAAAAAAGGTACGGGCAGGCAAAAAAACCTCTCATGGTGCAAGGGAAGGGGGGGAAGAAGCACATAGCATAGATTTGAGGAGATTTTTTCCGACACAAAAAATTTCCCCCCCCAACATTAGGTTCCCATAGTCACGATTAGTTAGTCACTCTAGTCTAGCAATAAGCAAACTAGAGCAAGCTACCACGGTCCACGCCATCTCCTCTAATCTTCGTCCTCCCCGCCCTCCTCCTCCTCGCCCTCCTCCTCCTCGCCATCCTCCTGGTGCGCGTGCTCATCCACACAGACCGCGTCCTCATCCTCCTCCACCTCCCCATCCTCCTCCAACTTGTAGCCCTCGGGGAGGGGGGGGGTGGGAATGTTCCCCTCCACGATCCCCCCCTTCCTTCCCACCCCACTAGGCCCTGCAACAGCCGCTCCCTTGTGATGGTTGTGCACAACTGTCCAGTTGTGCGCAACGTACACAAGGTCGCGGACCTTCTCCGACCTAAGCCTGTTCCTGCGCGCCGTGTGCACGCCGTCCCAAACAGACCAGTTCCGCTCGCACGGGGCGGCGGAAACTGGCTGGGACAGCGCACGGCGCGCAAGTCCAGCCAGGTCTGCATACTCCCAGCCGTGATACTGCCACCACGCCAGCACGTCCCCCTTCCCATCCTGCAGCTCCTCACGCCCCAATCTTGCCTCCTCCGATCCGAAGCTCCCAGTGGCGTTGATGTACGCCAACATCCCCTCCTGCAAACTCTTGTGCGGCCCCTTCTTCCCCTTCCAGAACTTGTCGACAAAGACCTTAGAGCGGGCGAGCCACTCCCTCATCACCTTGGTGCACTCGACGTCACGCAGGAAAATCTCCTCCAGCTGGTTGGCCGGATTAAGGATCCGGCCAACCACGTGAAAGGGGCACGCCAAACTCTCGTCCCAGCGGCGCCTCAAGTGCTCCTGCACCTCCTCCTTCTCCTCCTCCTTCAGCTTACACATATCACCATCCAGCAGCTTCGCCATGTCCTCCGTCAGCTGCAACATGATGTCATAGATAGCACCCATCATCCCCTTCGCATGCGAGTCCGTCCTCCTCATCACCATGAATGGCACCTCCATCAGCTGCACAAAAAACCCCGCTTTCTCCCACCAATCCACATCCATCACCCACGCCTCGAAGTCGCACGCCGTCGTCTTCTTCTCCTTCGTCCCCTTCTTCCCCTTCTTCCCCTTCATCTTCTACCAGCCGTCATGCACCACCATCTGCAGCAGCTGCGAGCGAAGCTGGCAAAGACGAGACACGGCAATGTACTGCGTCCCAAAACGCGTGCCCGCCGGTCGCAGCGGCTGCAGCGCCTTCCCGCCGTGCAGTTCCGGACTCCGCAGAAAAGCGCGCGTCCACAGGTGGATGCGCAGAAACGTGATCATGTCGCCCGCTCGGCCGACAACGTCTCGCGCCCACTCCATCTTGCCGATGTCCTCCATCAGCAAGTCGAGCACGTGCGTGGCGCATGGCACATGCTCGATGTGCGGCCACTCCGCCTGCAGCAACTTGCATGCCGACGCGTAGTTGCTGCCACCGTCCATGCACAGCGCGACGACATTCTCCGGGCCGATCTTCTTTATGATCGGGCGCAAGATGCCGGCCACGAACGCTCCGCTCTTCAGCTCCATTTTGCAGTCAACCGCCTCGACGAAAACAGCACCGGCGTCGTTGAGGAGCAGGATGTTCATCTGCGCGCGCCCGCTCTTGTCCGTCATCATATCGCTGGCAATCGTCACGCCCGTCTTCGCCCACGTGTCGGTAATCGGCGCCAATCCCTTCTCGATCCTCTTCTTGCACGCCAGGAGTCCGGCGCCGCCGACGTAGTCACGCTTGGGAGGGACGTAGTTGGGGCCGGCGGCGGCGACGGCGCGAAGCATGTTGAGGAAGAGGGGGTTCTCGCACTGCCGTTCCGCCACGCGCATCCCCGCGAAATAGAGGCATATCGCCTCGTCGGCATTCCGCTTGGACGAGAGACCCTCGTCTTCGTAGAAGTCTTCCATGCGCCCCCGTTTCGGCTTTGGCCCCGCCGCGCTCTTGCCGCTCACTAAAGTGATCGCCGCCTCCGTCGCCTTCTCCTTGTCCTTGCGCGCCGCAATTTTCCCCTCCATCAACGCGCGAATCTCATCGGAAACGCGCTTGGGTACGTTCTTACAAATCGGGCCAACCTCGCGGCGAGTATTGGGGTTGTTCCATATGGCGAGGTGAGAGGCGCAACGGACACTAGTAAAGCTAAACGTCTTGCCGCAAAAGTCGCATTTTGCTTGCTTAACCTTCTTGTTTGGATCAGTGAAAAAGGTGTAATGCAAATAGACAAGGTGCTTAGACTTATCGGATGTATCCGCATTCTCCTCCTTATCGGCGGCCGTGGTGCTAACGTCAACGACAGGAGGAGGACTACGGTTGGAATCACCGGTGGAATCCCTAGACGTGGAAGCCATAACTTAGAAGAGGAGCTTGCTAAACCCACAAGGGTTTTTGAAAGAGGATTTGGGATCTAGAAAGGAGAAGCACAAATGAGTCACTTTCACCTCCTTAACCATTGTGGTGGCTGGCCACAATGGTTGGAGTTTGTAGATGGTGTGCGGTGCAAAGCGTTTGGGTTCAATTTTGAACCCAAACTTGGGAATTTTGGTGTGGGATAGATTTAGTGGGGTCGATTTGGGTTGGAAGGGGTTCTTTTTTTACGAAATTGACATTCGCGCTAAAATCGCGTATGTCAATTTCGTAAGCTGGAAAAAAAAAAATTTCGGGCTGCCCGAATTTTTTTCTCCCATGCGTTCTGCGTTTTCTGGTGCGTTCTGCGTTTTGCGTTCGAACGCAGAACGCAAAACGCATTTTGCGTTTTTCTCCACTCAGCTTTCATCCCCCCCCCATTTTCATCCCCCCCCCACTTTCATCCCCCCCCCACTTTCATCCCCCCCCCCGCTTTCATCCCCCCCCCACTTTCATCCCCCCCCCCCACTTTCATCCCCCCCCACTTTCATCCCCCCCCACTTTCATCCCCCCCCCCCACTTTCATCCCCCCCCCCCACTTTCATCCCCCCCCCCTTTCATCCCCCCCCACTTTCATCCCCCCCCCCACTTTCATCCCCCCCCACTTTCATCCCCGCCCCCACTTTCATCACCCCCCACTTTCATCCCCCCCCCCACTTTCATCCCCCCCCCACTTTCTTCCCCCCTCCCACTTTCATCCCCCCCCACGTTCATCCCCCCCCACTTTCATCCCCCCCCCCCACTTTCATCCCCCCCCACTTTCATCCCCCCCCCCACTTTCATCCCCCCCCACTTTCATCCCCCCCCCCACTTTCATCACCCCCCACTTTCATCCCCCCCCCCACTTTCATCCCCCCCCCACTTTCATCCCCCCCTCCCACTTTCATCCCCCCCCACTTTCATCCCCCCCCACTTTCATCCCCCCCCCCCCACTTTCATCCCCCCCCCACTTTCATCCCCCCCCCCACTTTCATCCCCCCCCACTTTCATCCCCCCCCACTTTCATCCCCCCCCACTTTCATCCCCCCCCCACTTTCATCCCCCCCCACTTTCATCCCCCCCCCCACTTTCATCCCCCCCCACTTTCATCCCCCCCCACTTTCATCCCCCCCCCCCACTTTCATCCCCCCCCACTTTCATCCCCCCCCCACTTTCATCCCCCCCCACTTTCATCCCCCCCCCCACTTTCATCCCCCCCCACTTTCATCCCCCCCCCCACTTTCATCACCCCCCACTTTCATCCCCCCCCCCACTTTCATCCCCCCCCCACTTTCATCCCCCCCTCCCACTTTCACCCCCCCCCACTTTCATCCCCCCCCACTTTCATCCCCCCCCCCCCACTTTCATGCCCCCCCACTTTCATCCCCCCCCCCACTTTCATCCCCCCCCACTTTCATCCCCCTCACCTTCCATCCCCCTCACCTTCCATCCGCCCCCCCACCTTTCATCCCCCCACCCCTTCATCCCCCCCCTCACCTTCACCACCACGTAGATGAGCACGGGCAGGAAGTCATCTGCTCCTGGCGGCTTCCCACCTGCCTTTCCGCCCGCCTCCCCTGCGCCCGTGCCCGCGCCTGTGGCAGCGGCAGCAGCGGCGGCGGCGGTGATGGAGGCGTTGAGGAGGATGTTGTTGATGACGCGGCAGCAGTTGAGCACACACACCAGCTTGTCTCTTGGCGCTTTGAACGAACCAAGTTTCTGTAGGTCCTTCTCCGCTAGCTGGGAGGGGGAGGGCGGGGGGGTGGAGAGTGGGAGGGGGGAAAGGGGGATAGGGGGAGCGGGGGGTAGGAGGGGTTACGGGGGGGAGAAAGGATGAGAGATGTGCACAGGAGGGTCAGCCCCAGCAGCCCCAGCGGCAGCAGCGGCAGCAGCGGTGATGGAGGCGCTGAGGAGGATGTTGTTGATGACGCGGCAGCAGTTGAGCACACACACCAGCTTGTCCCCTGGTGCCTTGAACGACCCCAGCTTCTGCAGGTCCTTCTCCGGTAGCTGGTGGAATGGGGAGGGGAGGTGGGGGTGCGGGTGGGGTGGAGGAAGAGGGCAAGGTGGAAGAAGTCGGTATGGGAGGATGAGAAACAGGGGCAGTTGAGCACAGGGCAACGCACACCCCCGCTTGTCCCTAAGGTGACCTTTGAGTCGACTCAAAAGCCACCTCAAAACAGGCAGATGAGCACGCACACCTGAGTGCCCCTCAAGGTGTTGAACGACCCCAGCTTCCCAAGGTCCTTCTCTGCTAGCTGGTGAAAGGGGAGACGGAATGGGTTGTTGGGTTGGGTTGGGGAAGAGGTGGGGCAGGGGGAGCGGGGGAAGCACGATCACAGGGTGCAAGGGAGATAAGGACGATGTTGAGATGAGCCAGGGGGGATGAGAAGGGGAAGGTTGCTCATTGTGTGCTCACATCGCGTCGCCACCAATCCCTCCCTCTCTACCCACCAACGCACTGCCCCCTGCTCCCTGCTCCCTGCCCACTGCCCCAGTCATGCATGCCAAACACAGGAAGAGATAGACAGAGCACGTGCGCACCAGCAGAGAGGGATAGAGAGGGATGGTACACACATACACAGACACACACACACAGACACACAGGCACACACACGCGCGCGCGCGCTTACCAGCAGCGAGGCATCGTTGAGCAGCGAGTCGGGCACGTCGAGGTGGCGCGGCTGCAGGAACGTCTGCAGCGCCGCTATGCGCGTGGTCAGGCGCCGGTCCCTCTCCACCTCCTCCTCCTCGGGGGCGAACGCACGGGGGAACAGCTTCGTCATTAGATACTTCTCTAGGGCCTGGAGGGGGGAAGGGGGCGGGGGCGAGGGGGGAGGGGGGAAGGGGGCGGGGGTGAGGGGGGAGGGGGGAAGGGGGCGGGGGCGAGGGGGGAGGGGGGGAAGAAGGGGAGGGGTGGGGTGCGCTGATTAAGAGGGGAAGAGGCAGCAGCCGGTCCCTCTCCACCTCCTCCTCCTCCTCCTCGGGTGCAAACGCGCGCGGGAACAGCTTCGTCATTAGGTACTTCTCCAGTGCCTGTTGATGGATGGGGAGGGGGGGTACGAGAGTGGGGAAAGACGGGGAGGGGGGAGGGAGGTGATTAGCGGGGAGAGTGGCACCAGGCGGACCCGGTCCCTCTCCACCTCCTCCTCCTCAGGGGCAAACACGCGCGCGGGAAGAGCTTTGCCATCAGATACTTACATAGGGCCTGGGGAGGAGGGGTTGGGTGGAGTGGAGTGGAGTGGGGTGGGGTGGGACGAGTGGGGAGAGAGGGGAAGAGGAGGAGGTGGGGGCTGACTAGCGGTGACGGGGCACCTGCAGCAGCTTCGTCATCCGGTGCTTCTCTTCTCTAGGGCCTGGGGAGGGGGGGAAGAAGGTGGAACGAGGGGAAGGAGGGAGAGGGGTTGAATAAAGGTGAAGGGGCACCAGCAAGAACACTTGGCCCTCAGGACGATATCAGGCCTGGGAGCCTGGAGCGGAGATTTGTTCTTTCTTCAGCCTGGGAAGGGATTTGCTTTTTCTCCACCTCCTCCTCCTCATCCCCGGAGGTAAACAGGGCTGGTTCGTTTTTCAGAGGGACAGGGGAGAAGCAGGAAAGGAACCACCCCTACCCCCACCCCACCCACCCACACCCACACCACACCCACTTGGACCCGCACACACGTACAAACACACACATGCACGAGCATTGTCACCACTCCACCCACCTCCTACGCCCACCACTCCGCCCACCACACCGCCTCACTTGCTTTCCCCCTCGTTCCCCTCGTGCGCCCATTCAAGCGCCTCCCCATGCGCCCCTTCGTCCCTGCTCTCTAACCCACACCACCTCCACCCTCTCCCTTCTCCTCCTACCCTTCCCCTTCCCCCTGCCCCTCTTCATCCCTTCCCCCTGCCCCTCTTCATCCCTTCCCCCTGGCCCTCTTCATCCCTTCCCCCTGGCCCTCTTCATCCCTTCCCCCTGCCCCTCTTCATCCCTTCCCCCTGGCCCTCTTCATCCCTTCCCTTTTTCCCCTTTCCCTTCCTGCTTCGACCGCTCCCCCTTTCCTCCTTCCTCACTCACCCCTCCCCGTCAACCCTCTGCCTCCCTCTCCCCCCTCCTCCAGCTTTTCCGCTCTCCCCCCCACTCCCAGCGCACCTCCCCCGAGCACTCGAGTTCGTCGGGCGAGGCGGCCTGCCAGAGCGGGTGCGCGCGGAAGGCGGCCTCGATGCTGCGGTAGAACGCCTGCACGCTCGCACTGTCTCGCTCCGGCTCGGGCTCCTTGCTCATAAACGCCATCATGAAACTGAGGGGGGAGGGGGGGTGGGTGGGGGAAGGGGGGGACGATGGTTGAGGAGGGGCGGAGGGAGCGAAGGAGGGGCGGGGGAAGACTGTTGAGTCGACTCAGCTGCCGCGCTCCGGCTCCGTCTCCTTGCTCATGAACGCCATCATGAAACTGAGAGCGGGGGGGGGGGGGGGCGGGAAGGCGGAAGGGAAGGAAGGATGGAGAGGTGAGGGAGAGTTCTGAGCTGACTCGCGTGCTGGCTCCGCCTCCTTGCTCATGCACGCCATCATGACACTGGGGAGGGGGGCGGGGCGGGAAGGAAAGGGGTTGGATGGGGGGAGGGGGAAGTGGAGGGGTGCGGGGCAACTAGTCGACCCAGAAGGGGGCTCAAGCTCCAGTAGAGCCATGATGAAACTGGGGGAAAAGGTGAAGGTGGGAGGGGGGAGGGGGGAGGGGGGAGGGGGAAGGGCGGAGGGGGGCGGGGGGAAGGAGAACGGGGGGGAGTGGAGGGGTGCAGTGAGACTATTAAGTCGACTCCGGCTCCTTGCTCATGAACGCCATGATGAAACTCAAGAGGGCGGGCAGTGAGCGGGGGGTGGGAGACTTGTGAGTCGACTCAGAAGCCGGCATTGGCTCCTTGCTCAGAAATGCTATCATAAGAGTGCGGGCGGTCAGAGGAGGAGGAGAGAAGTTGGGGGAAACGAGGGAAATGAGATGGGGATGGGGAACGGAAAGGGGTTGGGAAGGGACGATGAGGCGAGGTGGCATAAGAGAGGAATCTCCAATGTTCGCACTGCAGCAATCCGGCTCTGCCTCACTGACTGACTGACTGACTGACTGACTGACTGACTGACTGACTGACTGACTGACTGACTGACTGACTGACTGACTGACTGACTGACTGCCTGACTGCCTGACTGACTGACTGACTGACTGACTGCCTGACTGACGGAACCCTTTCCCGCCTGCCTCACTTGCGAATGGGTCTGACGAGATCTGCCGCGGCGGGCTGCTTCATCCGTTCCAGAAAGTCGTGGAAAGTCAACGCAGTCGTCGCCGCGGTGAGACTGTCGCCTTCTTCCCGCCCTGCCGACGCGCCCGATCCCACCACCATGCCATCGCTGGCCATCACACCCGACGAAGATTATTCCCAAAACACTTAGTTAAACTACGCGAGAGCAGTCAGGCGACTGAGAAAGTGTATGTCATAGCGAAGGAAGAGAACCAGAGTGTACGATGTGCGTGCTTGCGGACAGCGAATTACGGCAAATGCTCTTGAAAACGAAAGTGATTTCGTGTGCCAGGATCGTTTTGAGACATCCGTGGTTTGGAACTCTTCGGCAGAAATGTGTCGATTGGGAAAGGGAAACTATATTCCAGATCCATACTTTCAGATTTCTCTCAAATTTAGCCCCAGGTTTACTCAAAAAGTACCACTTTCTAGAATTTTGCTCACGCGAGGCCCAAAGTATGTTCAAAACTGGTCCTGCGGGGCGAAGTTCTCGACACGTGTCCTATTTCGTATTTGCAATTTCTGATGGGGGCAAAAAACATAAAACCCCATTAACTTCCATTCTAACGGATTTTTCTGTTAGAATTATCGTGCAAAATAGTTGCCCGCAGGAATATTTGTCAGGCGCCGAACAGAGCGCGTTAAAAAACGAATGAAACGAAATCGAAAACGCATTCGATTGTTGCACCCATTGCACCCTTTTTGTGCTGTGTCAGCTGTTACACAGTGTTTTGAGTGGCGCTACCAGACAAATTTGCGAAGCAGAACTGGGGTATCGACGGTTTTGCATACCATCGAATAGGGTTACCAGACTAATTTGCATGTCTATGATGTTGGCCCAACTTGCGACCTTTCATATTTCCCCAACCGCAGCTCCCGCGCTTTTCATTTCCGCCCAGCATACCGCTCTGGCCCTCGATATGTTCGCGCAGTCCCTGCCTCCAGCCGTCCGCGCCCACCCGCTCTTGCGCGCCGTCATGTCATGCTATGCCAAGCAGCCCAGCTTCCGCCATCTGTGACTCCGGGCGATTCCTTGCAGCTCACGTCACATCACATGAGTCATGTCATCATGTCATGGCCCGCTTGTCCCCCAAAAGCCTTCCGCCTTCCCCCCATGCCGTTTCGTTCCTCCCTCCCAGCCATTTCCACCGAGTCTTCCGAGTTTCTCCCTTCTAGTGGGAGGGATTCTTTTCCACCGAACCTAACCCAACCTAACAGATTCATAATCTCGAATCAAGATCATTTCTGTCAGTTTTCTTGCTTCTGCTCTTCAAAACGCCATTTCTGCTGTTTGTGCTGCTGCTGCTCCTGCTACTGTTCTCTCCTACCACACCACACCCTGCTTTCCTTCACCTTGGTCTCTGCCTCCGTGTACACGTTTGGCGCAACGAACAGCCTCTTTTGCGAATCTCTTGTTCGACCCTTACTGGTGTCCTGGACTATTTGTCCTTAGCTTTCAAGTTTCCTAGGTCGCCCTCCGTTCAGTCCTAGTCGTAGTCCTAATCCATAGTCATGCAGTCGGATTGGCGTTCCCCGCCGCTTGCGGTGTCGTACCCCGAAGTCCCTCCCATGCCGCCATCCACTCAGTACACTCCTTCCTACACGCCGAATTACTCGTCGTATCCGCAACCGCCTGCGCAAACCGCGGATAACAGCGCGCCCATGTACATGCAACAACCGCAACCGCCCGCCGCTTACTCCCAACAAAACTCCGCGTATCCGCAGTTTTCCGCGCCGCCAGCGCCTCCCCCGCAATTCCCGCAAAGCCACGTGGACGACTACGAGACCAGCGTCGACGTGGTAGCGTACGATGCGGGCGGCGCGGAGCCGTACGGCGCGAGAGGAACCGGCAGCGGAGCGTACTGGGGCGACGCACCGCAGGGCTTCGGAGGCGGAGGCGGCAGCGGACACATCGGGAACAGCGCGGGAGGGAGCGGGCCAATTAGCAGTCCCCTCGTTGATATTCAGATGCCGTCGCTTTCTGCCGGTTCGCGGGGAGGCGGTGAGGCGCAGGTGGTGGTGGGGAAGGACGGCGTGCAGAGCTTCGCAGTGACTCTCCTGCCGGAACCGGGGTCTTCCTCGTCGCCCTCGCAGGTGGTCTGTAAGGTAAGGCAACTTTGTGAGTCGACCAATTTCGCTGCGTCCAGAGCCGGAATCGTCCTCGTCGCCGCCGCAGGTGGTCTGTAAGGTACGGCAACTGACCGCACTTGCAGAGATGTGCGCTGGGACGGAGCCGACCCCCTCGTCGCTTGATCTTGCTGAACCGATGGCGTCGATGATGGTTCCTCCTTTTTCGCTGGAGGCCCATGTAAGCTGACTCTGGATTTGAGTAATTCTTGAAAATTCTCCGCTTCTACTTCTGGTCTGTCTGTGGGGCTGGCGCTGACTTCGTCGCATCGTTACCGAGTGTCTGGTGGTCCCTTGCGCCGTCGCTGTCGCGTCTACGTGGACACGTGTCTTTACGTTTCCCCTGAGGTCGCCCGCGCTTTCCGGTCCGTCCGTCGCTCGTGCGTTTCCCCGTTCTTCTTCTTTTCGCTTTCCTTTTTTTCATTTTCTCCTTCTCCGTTGAGACATGAAGCCCGTCTCTCACCCCCGCCTCCCCCTCTCTCATCCGCCGCTTCCTTTCATCTCCACCTCCCCCTATCGCATCCGCGCTTATCCTCCCTTACCCCCCCCCCCCCCCCCCCCCCCCCCCCCCCCCTCCCCACACCACCACCACCCCGCGCAGATCGGGTTGGATGGCATGCGACTGCAGGAGCCGGGCAGCGGGCGCCTCATGCGTATCTACCCGCTCGAGAACATCACCAGCTGGGAGGTACGCCGCCGCCGCCGCTATTTCCCACTCACGCGCGTCGCATGCGCCTGCACGCTCGCTCCGGGTGTTTGCTCGCGTGGTAGCGTGCGCGTCATGCGTTCCGCTGCCTCTCTTCCCCGTGGCCGTACTCTTCCTCCTCCGCTTTTCTGCCTTCGCCGCGCACTCCTTTCCCGACTCCTCTCTCCCCTCCCTCCCCCTCCCGCCCCCCTCCTTCCCCGTTTGCGCTCTCCTTTGGACCCCGGTGTTCGAGTGCTCTCTTTCACAGCAGGGGTAGAGTGAGTGCTGTTAACCTCTCCCCTCCCCCTTTCCCCCACAAACCATTTTCCTCCCTGCGACCCGCACCCCTTCCAATCTCCCCCTTTTGCCAGGTGAAGGAGCCAGGCGTGTTCACGTTCTGGGTGCGCACGGCGGTGGACGTGAGTCAGCGCCCCGTGCGCCTGCGCTCCAACGACCGCACCACGTCGCTGCTGCTCGACACGCTCACCGCCGCCTGCATCCAGGTGCGCTCCCCCGCCCTCGCGCTCGTGCTCGTTTTATGTGCGTGGGGGGCGGGCCGCGGGAGGAGAGACAGGGTGGGGCTGGGGTGGGGGTGGGAATGGGAGTGGGCGTGGGGATGGGAGTGGGTGTGGGGATGGGAGTGGGTGTGGGGGCTAGGGGAGCTTTGGCATGCTCTTTGTCGCTCTGAAACTGATGTGCTACTCACGGCAGGGATGACATGATGGCTCTGCTGCCATGCTCATGCTCATGCTCATGCTCACTGCTGCCTGTCACCGTCCTTTGATGCGCCTCAAATCTCTGGAGCTGTGCCAGATCCCATGTAAATCTCAAAGGAGATTCCCCATTCTACTCCACACCAGATTCTCCACTCTGCCGCTCACAACTTCGCCGATTCCCCGGCGTTTCTTCCCCCCTCCCCTTGCGCTCTCGCACCCTTCCCCTCTCTCTCCTCCTCTCTTCCCCTCTCCCTTCCTCTCCCCTCCTTTCCGCCCCGGTTTCGGCCTCGTCATTCCCCTCCTCCCGTTCTCCCCCCCACCAGGTGTTTGAGATGGTGGGGCGGGACAAGCCAGCACCAGACAAGCCCGCCTCTGCATCAAAGCCCTCCTCCGCGCCCTCCGCCGCCACTGCTGCTGCCGCCTCCGCTGCTGCTGCTGCAGGGGGCGCCGCCGGTGCGGGCGCTGTCCCGTCCGTGATGGGGTGGCTCACTCGCCCGCGCCTGCCCGCTGCCGACGAGCGCGTGCACTGGGTGCGTGCATGGGTGGGTGGGTGTGCACGGAGTGGGCGTGGGAGTTTGCTGGGCTGGGCTGGGCTGGGCTGGGCTGGGCTGGGCTGGGCTGGGTTGGGCTGGGGTGCGGTGGGGTGGGGTGGGTGGGGTAGTGTGGGGCCTGCCCGCTGCTGACGAGCGCGTGCACTGGGTGCGTGCATAGGTGGGTGGGTGGGTGGGTGGGTGGGGGAGGGGGGGCGGGGTGAGGGTGAGGGGTGGAAGGGGATGGGTGGCATGTATCAATTGCCATTTGTTCCCCGTACGCCATCGCCATGCCATCGCTCTCTCATCTCGTGCTCCCCCTGTCCTTCCGCACCCTCTGTCTCTACATCTCTCTCACTCTCCTCCATCCCTCGTTCTCGATTTTGAAGAATATCAAAAATCGCTCACAAGGTGCGTGCCACGCTCCATCCCTCGTTCTCCACCAGGTGCGTGCCAGGCCAGGCGGGGAGGTGCCGCAATGCGCTGACTGCCACGGCTCTTCCCGTATGAACATGCCCATCTTAATCGTTCTTTCCCTATCCCTCTCTTGGCAGGTTCCTGGCGGGGAGGTTCCGCAATGCGTTGACTGCTAAGCCGCTTCAGAAGCCATCCTAATTGTTCTTTCCCCATGGCTCTCCTCTCTGCGCACATGAATCATCGCCCACCAGGTGCCTGATGAGGAGGTGCCTAAATGCGCTGACTGCGCTTCTGACTTTGGCACGTTCAACCGCAGGGTATGTTATGTTCCTTTCCTACCCCTTACATCACAATCACAGCACGTGCTGCCCGTTTGTTTGCACTGCAATGTGAGTGACGGCATTTTTTTTGTGAAAAGTCCTGAGCTTTGCTTTGGCCCACCTCACATTGTCCGTAGCATCGCCTGCACTCGCCCGACATCCATCCACATTGACTCACTTGGTTCTTGCTCTCTCTCCGCAGCCCACCTGTCCTCTCTTGACCACTCGCTTCTTGCTCTCCTCTCCTCTTTTGCTCTCCTCTTTCTGTGCGTCAGTGACGTATGCTTACCCGAAACAACTGTCGCAACTGTGGCAGCATCTTGTGTGCCAACTGCACCGTACATGCAGCATCTTGTGTGCCAACTGCACCGTACATGCAGCATCTTGTGTGCCAACTGCACCGTACATGCAGCATCTTGTGTGCCAACTGCACCGTACATGCAGCATCTTCTGTGCCAACTGCACCGTACATGCAGGACCGCACCCCGAGTTTGTATAACGTGGACTCAAGTCACCTCGTTCGCACCCTTCTTTCCTTCATTCTTCCCCCTTGTGCTTGTGCTTGTGGTTGTGCGTGTGCGTGTGCCCATCCCAGCACCACTGTCGCAACTGCGGCAACATCTTCTGTGACAAGTGCACGCGGGGCCGCACCCCTCTCTCCTCTGAGCCTGATGCTGCTCCCGTGCGCGTCTGCGACGCCTGCCTGGTACTGCCACCCCTGCCCCCTCAACTCAACACACGCAGCACCTGGCACGCATCTCTCACATCCCTCACATCTCTCACATCTCTCACATCCCTCACATCCCTCACATCAATTCACATCACCTCGCATCACCTCGTTTACCCACCACCCATGGCACACGTACGTCGTGGGCTTGCTTTTCTTCTCCTCCTGCCCTCCCTCGTTCCATCTCTCATTTCCCCGTCCAACTTCCACCTCTCACACTCCCGTTCCTTGCTGCCACGTATTGAACCTTGACCTCTAAATGGGGTTCGATTGGACATCTCTCATTTCCCCGTCCAACTTCCACCTCTCACATTCCCGTTCCTTCACCCGCCTCTGTGTTTCCCCCCCTTGGCAATTCTCTTGCGAGTTAGAGCTTCCCATAATTATTTGCCTCGCCTGTCCTCCATGTTCCATCCCCGCTTCCAATAGACTTCACCTCGTTTTTCGTTCTTACTCCCATGCTGCCCCCCATCTCTCTCCCCTTTCTTCTTCGTCTTCCTTTATCGCTCTCCTCCTGCCCTCACCCCCCGCCCCCCCCCCCCCCCCACTTCTTCACTTATCCCCTTCCTGGGTCCCCGCATGTGCCCTCTCATGTCCCAAAGTGACTTTTGAGTCGACTCAAAAGTCTCCCCGCATGTGCCCTCTCATGTCCCACCCCAGGCGGAGGTGACCCAGCGACTGACCAACGAGAGGGAGCTAGAAGCAGAGGGCTCGTTTTAGTACCCCTCCTCCACTCCTTTTCCTGTTTACAGACGTCACAAAGCATCCCCTATCCGTCCTCTCATGCCCTATCTCAGGCTGAGGTGACCCAGCGACTGACCAACGAGAGGGAGCTAGAAGCAGAGGGCTCGTTCAAGTACCCCTCCTCCACTCCTTCCGCAGCAGCAGCGAGCGGAGGGGGAACAGGAGGGAGCGGCGGCGGCAGCAGTGGTGGCAGCGGCGGCAGCAGCGGTGCAGGGAAGGGGGGGAGGAGCCACGAGCAGCTGCTACGGCAACTGCAGCAGGAGATGGAACGCAACGCCTCGTCCGTCCCACCCGCTCTCCGCAACTCCTCCACCTCCTCCTCCTCTTCCTCTTCCGCCCGCCGCCACTCCTCTTCCTCCTCCGCGCCCCACTCTGCGCATCGCTCCTCCTCTACTCGCTACGGCGGCGGCGGCGGCGGCGGCAGTGGTAATGCGTATGGCTCTGGTGCTCCTGTGCTGAGCACGTGCAGCCGGTGCAGTGCGGTCGCGTTGCTGCCGCACCCTGCCGCTCCCTGCCCCACCTGCGGTGCTGCCGCCGCCGCCCCCTCCCCCTCTCCTCCCCCCTCCAGGGGGTATGGGGAGAGCGCGGGGGGAATTCCGAGTGGCCCTCCGCACCTGTGGCCGGGGGATGGGGGGTCGATGGGGGGGAGCGGCGGAGGCGGGATGGGAGGGGGAGGGTCGGGAGGGGGACCGAGGATGCAGCAGGTGGCATGCCCGACGTGCACGGTGCATCTTGAGGTGAGCACTCTTCTAGTCGACTCACAAGTGACTTTGATCGATGCAGCAGGTGGCGTGCCCTGCATGCCCCACATGCCCCACATGCCCCACATGCCCCACATGCCCTGCATGCACGGTGCATCTTGAGGTGAGCACTCTTCTAGTCGACTCACAAGTGACCTCGATCGATGCAGCAGGTGGCGTGCCCTGCATGCACTGTGCATCTTGAGGTGAGCAGGGGGGGTTGCTGCCGCTTTGAGACGCGTGTCACAACGAGTGGTGTGTTTCCATGCACGTGCACGGCGCATCTTGAGGTGACAAGGGGCTCACTCACTTTGAGTCGACTCACTAGTCATGTCGTGCAGTGCAGTGCACTGCAGCAGATGGCGTGGCGTGTCCTACATGCACAGAGTGAGTGCATCTTGAGGTGTGCAGTGCAGTGCAGTGCAGTGCAGTGCAGTGCAGTGCAGTGGCTGCAATGCAGTGCAGTGCAGCACCACCCTCACCTTGAGGAGCAGTGCTGCTGCTTGTTTCTTGAGAGCGAGAAGACTTGGCGCTCCTTGCCAGTGCGCGGGCTCACACGTCACCCCTCCTTGCCTCTGGACTTGACTCTGCTCTTTGCCTCTCTGTAACCCCTGCACATCACCCCTCCTTGCCTCTGGACTTGACTCTGCTCTTTGCCTCTCTGTAACCCCTGCACATCACCCCTCCTTGCCTCTGGACTTGACTCGGCTCTTTGCCTCTCTGTAACCCCTGCACGTCACCCCTCCTTGCCTCTGGACTTGACTCTGCTCTTTGCCTCTCTGTAACCCCTGCACATCACCCCTCCTTGCCTCTGGACTTGACTCTGCTCTTTGCCTCTCTGTAACCCCTGCACGTCACCCCTCCTTGCCTCTGGACTTGACTCTGCTCTTTGCCTCTCTGTAACCCCTGCACGTCACCCCTCCTTGCCTCTGGACTTGACTCTGCTCTTTGCCTCTCTGTAACCCCTGCACATCACCCCTCCTTGCCTCTGGACTTGACTCTGCTCTTTGCCTCTCTGTAACCCCTGCACGTCACCCCTCCTTGCCTCTAGACTTGACTCTGCTCTTTGCCTCTCTGTAACCCCTGCACGTCACCCCTCCTTGCCTCTGGACTTGACTCTGCTCTTTGCCTCTCTGTAACCCCTGCACATCACCCCTCCTTGCCTCTGGACTTGACTCTGCTCTTTGCCTCTCTGTAACCCCTGCACGTCACCCCTCCTTGCCTCTGGACTTGACTCTGCTCTTTGCCTCTCTGTAACCCCTGCACGTCACCCCTCCTTGCCTCTGGACTTGACTCTGCTCTTTGCCTCTCTGTAACCCCTGCACATCACCCCTCCTTGCCTCTGGACTTGACTCTGCTCTTTGCCTCTCTGTAACCCCTGCACGTCACCCCTCCTTGCCTCTGGACTTGACTCTGCTCTTTGCCTCTCTGTAACCCCTGCACGTCACCCCTCCTTGCCTCTGGACTTGACTCTGCTCTTTGCCTCTCTGTAACCCCTGCACATCACCCCTCCTCGCCTCTGGACTTGACTCTGCTCTTTGCCTCTCTGTAACCCCTGCACGTCACCCCTCCTTGCCTCTGGACTTGACTCTGCTCTTTGCCTCTCTGTAACCCCTGCACGTCACCCCTCCTTGCCTCTGGACTTGACTCTGCTCTTTGCCTCTCTGTAACCCCTGCACATCACCCCTCCTTGCCTCTGGACTTGACTCTGCTCTTTGCCTCTCTGTAACCCCTGCACGTCACCCCTCCTTGCCTCTGGACTTGACTCTGCTCTTTGCCTCTCTGTAACCCCTGCACATCACCCCTCCTTGCCTCTGGACTTGACTCTGCTCTTTGCCTCTCTGTAACCCCTGCACGTCACCCCTCCTTGCCTCTGGACTTGACTCTGCTCTTTGCCTCTCTGTAACCCCTGCACGTCACCCCTCCTTGCCTCTGGACTTGACTCTGCTCTTTGCCTCTCTGTAACCCCTGCACATCACCCCTCCTTGCCTCTGGACTTGACTCTGCTCTTTGCCTCTCTGTAACCCCTGCACATCACCCCTCCTTGCCTCTGGACTTGACTCTGCTCTTTGCCTCTCTGTAACCCCTGCACGTCACCCCTCCTTGCCTCTGGACTTGACTCTGCTCTTTGCCTCTCTGTAACCCCTGCACATCACCCCTCCTTGCCTCTGGACTTGACTCTGCTCTTTGCCTCTCTGTAACCCCTGCACGTCACCCCTCCTTGCCTCTGGACTTGACTCTGCTCTTTGCCTCTCTGTAACCCCTGCACGTCACCCCTCCTTGCCTCTGGACTTGACTCTGCTCTTTGCCTCTCTGTAACCCCTGCACGTCACCCCTCCTTGCCTCTGGACTTGACTCTGCTCTTTGCCTCTCTGTAACCCCTGCACATCACCCCTCCTTGCCTCTGGACTTGACTCTGCTCTTTGCCTCTCTGTAACCCCTGCACGTCACCCCTCCTTGCCTCTGGACTTGACTCTGCTCTTTGCCTCTCTGTAACCCCTGCACGTCACCCCTCCTTGCCTCTGGACTTGACTCTGCTCTTTGCCTCTCTGTAACCCCTGCACATCACCCCTCCTTGCCTCTGGACTTGACTCTGCTCTTTGCCTCTCTGTAACCCCTGCACGTCACCCCTCCTTGCCTCTGGACTTGACTCTGCTCTTTGCCTCTCTGTAACCCCTGCACGTCACCCCTCCTTGCCTCTGGACTTGACTCTGCTCTTTGCCTCTCTGTAACCCCTGCACGTCACCCCTCCTTGCCTCTGGACTTGACTCTGCTCTTTGCCTCTCTGTAACCCCTGCACATCACCCCTCCTTGCCTCTGGACTTGACTCTGCTCTTTGCCTCTCTGTAACCCCTGCACGTCACCCCTCCTTGCCTCTGGACTTGACTCTGCTCTTTGCCTCTCTGTAACCCCTGCACGTCACCCCTCCTTGACTCTGGACTTGACTCTCTCTTTGCCTCTCTGTAACCCCTGCACATCACCCCTCCTTGCCTCTGGACTTGACTCTGCTCTTTGCCTCTCTGTAACCCCTGCACGTCACCCCTCCTTGCCTCTGGACTTGACTCTGCTCTTTGCCTCTCTGTAACCCCTGCACGTCACCCCTCCTTGCCTCTGGACTTGACTCTGCTCTTTGCCTCTCTGTAACCCCTGCACATCACCCCTCCTTGCCTCTGGACTTGACTCTGCTCTTTGCCTCTCTGTAACCCCTGCACATCACCCCTCCTTGCCTCTGGACTTGACTCTGCTCTTTGCCTCTCTGTAACCCCTGCACGTCACCCCTCCTTGCCTCTGGACTTGACTCTGCTCTTTGCCTCTCTGTAACCCCTGCACATCACCCCTCCTTGCCTCTGGACTTGACTCTGCTCTTTGCCTCTCTGTAACCCCTGCACGTCACCCCTCCTTGCCTCTGGACTTGACTCTCTCTTTGCCTCTCTGTAACCCCTGCACATCACCCCTCCTTGCCTCTGGACTTGACTCTGCTCTTTGCCTCTCTGTAACCCCTGCACGTCACCCCTCCTTGCCTCTGGACTTGACTCTGCTCTTTGCCTCTCTGTAACCCCTGCACGTCACCCCTCCTTGCCTCTGGACTTGACTCTGCTCTTTGCCTCTCTGTAACCCCTGCACATCACCCCTCCTTGCCTCTGGACTTGACTCTGCTCTTTGCCTCTCTGTAACCCCTGCACATCACCCCTCCTTGCCTCTGGACTTGACTCTGCTCTTTGCCTCTCTGTAACCCCTGCACATCACCCCTCCTTGCCTCTGGACTTGACTCTGCTCTTTGCCTCTCTGTAACCCCTGCACGTCACCCCTCCTTGCCTCTGGACTTGACTCTGCTCTTTGCCTCTCTGTAACCCCTGCACGTCACCCCTCCTTGCCTCTGGACTTGACTCTGCTCTTTGCCTCTCTGTAACCCCTGCACGTCACCCCTCCTTGCCTCTGGACTTGACTCTGCTCTTTGCCTCTCTGTAACCCCTGCACATCACCCCTCCTTGCCTCTGGACTTGACTCTGCTCTTTGCCTCTCTGTAACCCCTGCACGTCACCCCTCCTTGCCTCTGGACTTGACTCTGCTCTTTGCCTCTCTGTAACCCCTGCACGTCACCCCTCCTTGCCTCTGGACTTGACTCTGCTCTTTGCCTCTCTGTAACCCCTGCACGTCACCCCTCCTTGCCTCTGGACTTGACTCTGCTCTTTGCCTCTCTGTAACCCCTGCACGTCACCCCTCCTTGCCTCTGGACTTGACTCTGCTCTTTGCCTCTCTGTAACCCCTGCACGTCACCCCTCCTTGCCTCTGGACTTGACTCTGCTCTTTGCCTCTCTGTAACCCCTGCACATCACCCCTCCTTGCCTCTGGACTTGACTCTGCTCTTTGCCTCTCTGTAACCCCTGCACGTCACCCCTCCTTGCCTCTGGACTTGACTCTGCTCTTTGCCTCTCTGTAACCCCTGCACGTCACCCCTCCTTGCCTCTGGACTTGACTCTGCTCTTTGCCTCTCTGTAACCCCTGCACGTCACCCCTCCTTGCCTCTGGACTTGACTCTGCTCTTTGCCTCTCTGTAACCCCTGCACGTCACCCCTCCTTGCCTCTGGACTTGACTCTGCTCTTTGCCTCTCTGTAACCCCTGCACATCACCCCTCCTTGCCTCTGGACTTGACTCTGCTCTTTGCCTCTCTGTAACCCCTGCACGTCACCCCTCCTTGCCTCTGGACTTGACTCTGCTCTTTGCCTCTCTGTAACCCCTGCACGTCACCCCTCCTTGCCTCTGGACTTGACTCTGCTCTTTGCCTCTCTGTAACCCCTGCACATCACCCCTCCTTGCCTCTGGACTTGACTCTGCTCTTTGCCTCTCTGTAACCCCTGCACGTCACCCCTCCTTGCCTCTGGACTTGACTCTGCTCTTTGCCTCTCTGTAACCCCTGCACGTCACCCCTCCTTGCCTCTGGACTTGACTCTGCTCTTTGCATCTCTGTAACCCCTGCACATCACCCCTCCTTGCCTCTGGACTTGACTCTGCTCTTTGCCTCTCTGTAACCCCTGCACGTCACCCCTCCTTGCCTCTGGACTTGACTCTGCTCTTTGCCTCTCTGTAACCCCTGCACGTCACCCCTCCTTGCCTCTGGACTTGACTCTGCTCTTTGCCTCTCTGTAACCCCTGCACATCACCCCTCCTTGCCTCTGGACTTGACTCTGCTCTTTGCCTCTCTGTAACCCCTGCACATCACCCCTCCTTGCCTCTGGACTTGACTCTGCTCTTTGCCTCTCTGTAACCCCTGCACGTCACCCCTCCTTGCCTCTGGACTTGACTCTGCTCTTTGCCTCTCTGTAACCCCTGCACGTCACCCCTCCTTGCCTCTGGACTTGACTCTGCTCTTTGCCTCTCTGTAACCCCTGCACATCACCCCTCCTTGCCTCTGGACTTGACTCTGCTCTTTGCCTCTCTGTAACCCCTGCACATCACCCCTCCTTGCCTCTGGACTTGACTCTGCTCTTTGCCTCTCTGTAACCCCTGCACGTCACCCCTCCTTGCCTCTGGACTTGACTCTGCTCTTTGCCTCTCTGTAACCCCTGCACGTCACCCCTCCTTGCCTCTGGACTTGACTCTGCTCTTTGCCTCTCTGTAACCCCTGCACATCACCCCTCCTTGCCTCTGGACTTGACTCTGCTCTTTGCCTCTCTGTAACCCCTGCACGTCACCCCTCCTTGCCTCTGGACTTGACTCTGCTCTTTGCCTCTCTGTAACCCCTGCACGTCACCCCTCCTTGCCTCTGGACTTGACTCTGCTCTTTGCCTCTCTGTAACCCCTGCACATCACCCCTCCTTGCCTCTGGACTTGACTCTGCTCTTTGCCTCTCTGTAACCCCTGCACATCACCCCTCCTTGCCTCTGGACTTGACTCTGCTCTTTGCCTCTCTGTAACCCCTGCACGTCACCCCTCCTTGCCTCTGGACTTGACTCTGCTCTTTGCCTCTCTGTAACCCCTGCACGTCACCCCTCCTTGCCTCTGGACTTGACTCTGCTCTTTGCCTCTCTGTAACCCCTGCACATCACCCCTCCTTGCCTCTGGACTTGACTCTGCTCTTTGCCTCTCTGTAACCCCTGCACATCACCCCTCCTTGCCTCTGGACTTGACTCTGCTCTTTGCCTCTCTGTAACCCCTGCACATCACCCCTCCTTGCCTCTGGACTTGACTCTGCTCTTTGCCTCTCTGTAACCCCTGCACGTCACCCCTCCTTGCCTCTGGACTTGACTCTGCTCTTTGCCTCTCTGTAACCCCTGCACGTCACCCCTCCTTGCCTCTGGACTTGACTCTGCTCTTTGCCTCTCTGTAACCCCTGCACATCACCCCTCCTTGCCTCTGGACTTGACTCTGCTCTTTGCCTCTCTGTAACCCCTGCACGTCACCCCTCCTTGCCTCTGGACTTGACTCTGCTCTTTGCCTCTCTGTAACCCCTGCACGTCACCCCTCCTTGCCTCTGGACTTGACTCTGCTCTTTGCCTCTCTGTAACCCCTGCACGTCACCCCTCCTTGCCTCTGGACTTGACGCTGCTCTTTGCCTCTCTGTAACCCCTGCACATCACCCCTCCTTGCCTCTGGACTTGACTCTGCTCTTTGCCTCTCTGTAACCCCTGCACGTCACCCATCCCTCCCTCTGGACTTGACTCTGCTCTTTGCCTCTCTGTAACCCCTGCACGTCACCCCTCCTTGCCTCTGGACTTGACTCTGCTCTTTGCCTCTCTGTAACCCCTGCACATCACCCCTCCTTGCCTCTGGACTTGACTCTGCTCTTTGCCTCTCTGTAACCCCTGCACGTCACCCCTCCTTGCCTCTGGACTTGACTCTGCTCTTTGCCTCTCTGTAACCCCTGCACATCACCCCTCCTTGCCTCTGGACTTGACTCTGCTCTTTGCCTCTCTGTAACCCCTGCACATCACCCCTCCTTGCCTCTGGACTTGACTCTGCTCTTTGCCTCTCTGTAACCCCTGCACGTCACCCCTCCTTGCCTCTGGACTTGACTCTGCTCTTTGCCTCTCTGTAACCCCTGCACGTCACCCCTCCTTGCCTCTGGACTTGACTCTGCTCTTTGCCTCTTTGTAACCCCTGCACATCACCCCTCCTTGCCTCTGGACTTGACTCTGCTCTTTGCCTCTCTGTAACCCCTGCACGTCACCCCTCCTTGCCTCTGGACTTGACTCTGCTCTTTGCCTCTCTGTAACCCCTGCACGTCACCCCTCCTTGCCTCTGGACTTGACTCTGCTCTTTGCCTCTCTGTAACCCCTGCACGTCACCCCTCCTTGCCTCTGGACTTGACTCTGCTCTTTGCCTCTCTGTAACCCCTGCACATCACCCCTCCTTGCCTCTGGACTTGACTCTGCTCTTTGCCTCTCTGTAACCCCTGCACATCACCCCTCCTTGCCTCTGGACTTGACTCTGCTCTTTGCCTCTCTGTAACCCCTGCACGTCACCCCTCCTTGCCTCTGGACTTGACTCTGCTCTTTGCCTCTCTGTAACCCCTGCACGTCACCCCTCCTTGCCTCTGGACTTGACTCTGCTCTTTGCCTCTCTGTAACCCCTGCACGTCACCCCTCCTTGCCTCTGGACTTGACTCTGCTCTTTGCCTCTCTGTAACCCCTGCACATCACCCCTCCTTGCCTCTGGACTTGACTCTGCTCTTTGCCTCTCTGTAACCCCTGCACATCACCCCTCCTTGCCTCTGGACTTGACTCTGCTCTTTGCCTCTCTGTAACCCCTGCACATCACCCCTCCTTGCCTCTGGACTTGACTCTGCTCTTTGCCTCTCTGTAACCCCTGCACGTCACCCCTCCTTGCCTCTGGACTTGACTCTGCCCTTTGCCTCTCTGTAACCCCTGCACGTCACCCCTCCTTGCCTCTGGACTTGACTCTGCTCTTTGCCTCTCTGTAACCCCTGCACATCACCCCTCCTTGCCTCTGGACTTGACTCTGCTCTTTGCCTCTCTGTAACCCCTGCACATCACCCCTCCTTGCCTCTGGACTTGACTCTGCTCTTTGCCTCTCTGTAACCCCTGCACATCACCCCTCCTTTCTCCACCTTTGCACCCCCCCCACTTCCCCCCCCCTCCTCTCCCCCCCCCCCCCCTTTCCCCCCCCCCTTTCCCCCCCCCCTTCCTCCCGTCATGCTTTCCTCTGGGTGTCCCTCGTGCAGGTGCAGCTACAAGCATCGGGCACAGAGACAGTGGAGTGCGGTGTGTGCCAACACCCCTTGCATTGCATCTACACCACCCCTCCCATCTCCACTGCCCCCACCCGCCCTCTCTCCTCCTTTTCCCAACCCCCCGCTCCCCCTTCCGCCCCGCCCCGTCTGTATCCACAATGCAGGTGCAGCTACCAGCATCGGGGACAGAGACAGTGGAGTGCGGTGTGTGCCAACACCCCTTCCTCGTAGCCGCACCGCAGTAATGCTGCTGCTGCTGCTGCTGCTGCCGCCGCCGCCGCCACTGCTGCTGCTGCTGCTGCCGGTGCTGCTGGGTTGACGGGATGGGATGTTCTCTTGTGCTTCTGTGGGTTGTACTGCAGTGGTGGAGTGAGAGGGAGGGAGTGAGTGCCAGTGGGAGTGGGAGGGGGAGGTGGGCAGCTGCAAGCATGACAAGGCAGGGGCATGGCATTTGGATTGGACGGCTGGTGGTGTGGTGGAGAGCAGTGCAGTGGTGTGGTGGAGAGCAGTGCAGTGGTGTGGTGGAGGCTGGCAGCGGCAGCATCTGTGTGCATAGCATGCATAGTATGCAATGCAGCAACCTCTCTCTGCTATACGGTAGCTACTAAGCTATACCTAGGAAGGAATGATGGAGGGAAGTGAGTATTTTAGGAGCCTTGGAGACAAAGATGATGGTTTCTGGCCTTGCAACTTGTTCATATTACCACATATTGTAGAGCTGGAGAATAGATACTGATGATTTCTAATTGTACGTCATTCATGAGCATACAGGCTAGTTTTCTCTGCGAACCCTTTACTGTGCAGAGACGCCTTATCACTACCGTACATAGAAAGTTGGTCACACCCACTTCACCTGCGTTTTGTCAGCCAGGCACGGGCGGATGGGTGTCAGGTCAGTCAGCCTGGAATGAAACTACTTCGACAGGATTTGAAGTTATGGTAGTTTCTGTTGGGCTGAGAAAAAGCCCTTTTAGGATCTATGCAAGGCTAAGCTCCAAGTAGAGATGTTGTAATTGCGTAAGCGTTTAATGACAAGTACTGAACCACTCTGCGCTGGTATGTGAGGGCAAAGTAGATTGATTAAAGCAAGAAGATACAAGGTTTTATAAGAAAACGAGGAATATGAAGGGGTACAATCAATAACCGTTTTACTGTTGCTGTTGCGGTTCGATACAGTGACGACTCGGGCAACTGCTTACCGTAATAGCGAGTCTGTTGTTTGTCCTTGCTGTCGCGCTGTACTTGTCAGGTCAAAAGACGCAAACCTTGTTACTTTCGCGTAACCTCCAACAGTTGCCTTCCTTGTCAACCTCCAATGGTTGACTCGTCGTTTGTTGCGCTATAGTTCGCCTCGATTACACTTTGATATTTCGACACATAAGAAGCGCTTCACTTGTTTCCAACACTCCCCTTCGCTTCTGAAGTGTCGCTGCTGATAACGTGGCCTTGTCCAGTCAGCAGCATGCAGTACTCGAACTTCTGTATTCCGAGCTTCTTGGTCAAGTATTCAGCTGCCATCTCGGATGTGTGTCAAACATATCTATGTCTTATAGTTTTGGGTAGGCTGTAGTGGGGTAGATATTGTGGGGTACAACCCCTTAGGTTTCTTCCTTGTACCAAAACCTCTCCATAGTGCAAGTCATCCATGCCTAGCTTCTAAGATGGTATCTAGAGCATAGGTCTTTAGGACCTAAGTTTAGGGCCCACCGGTTACCACGTTACCTCACCTACAGCCTTGCCTGCCTGCCTGCCTTGCCTGCTGCCCGCGCGCGCCTCGGCTGCACGCGCGCGGCCCTTTTTTTTTTTCCCCCCGCGCGCACCACTTAAGCAGCCCGCGCGCAGCCCGTTATCGGCCCCGCGCGCCACGTCAGCCGCCCGCGTAGCCTGCCGCCGGCCCGCGCGCCGCGTAAGCCGCCCACGCGCAGCCCGCTTAGGCCCTGCGCGCCGCGTCCGCTGCCCGCGTAGCCCGCTTTAGGCCCCGCGCGCCGTGTCAGCCGCCCGTGCAGCCTGCCGCCGGCCCGCGCGCCGCGTCCACCGCCTGTGCAGCCCGCTGCTGCCCCCACGTCGCCTCCTCCGGTCGCGCAGCCCGCCCCTGCTCTTCACGCCGCCTTTAGGAGCCAGCACGCGGCCTACTACTGCACCGTGCGCCGCCTTAGGAGCCCGCGTGCGGCCCGCTGCTGCACCGCGCGCCGCTTTAGAGGCCCACGCGTGGCCCACTGCTGCCCTCCGTGCTGCCTTAGGAGTCCGTGCACCGCCACTGCAGTCCGTGCGCCGCCACTGCAGCCTTGCACACAGTCTCTCCTTGCTTGCCTTTTGCCTTGCTGCCAGCGCACTAGACTTGCCTATGCTGCACGCATGGCGACTCTCAATGTGCTCGCGTTCGATCCTGACGGTCGCCCAGTAGAGTTTACCACCTGGCTTGACGACCTGCAACTATTCCTTCTGACTGATGCCAAGGACGGTGTTTCCCTGTTCGATTACGTGTCTGGCACTGCCGTTGCTGCTGCTGACACTGAGCTTGCTCTAGACCGCTCCCAGTGGCAGACCCGCGATGCTGCTGCGCGCCTCGCTATTCGCAACCATCTTCCGATCACAGAGAGCGCGCATTTTAGGCAGCACAAAACTGCCAAGGCGCTGTACGACGCTGTAGTTGCCCGCTACTCTTCCCCGGCCACTGCACCCCTCGGTCGACTTATGCTACCCTACCTGTTCCCCGACCTGTCCTCGTTTACCACCGCTAAGGACCTCATCTCTCACCTACGCGCTAGTGACACTCGCCTTCGTGCCGCCCTTCCAGCCGAGTTCCTCGCAGAGAACCACCCCCCGATGTATTTTACTCTCTACTTCCTCATCACCCGCCTCCCTGACACTCTTCGCTCAGTCAAGGACCACTTCCTCGCCCTTGACACCCTTCTCTCACTGTCGACGACCTCGAGAAGCACCTCCTAGCAGCCGAGAAGAACATTCTAGCTGTAGGTGCTGCTCGTGGTACTCCCTGCACTCCCCTCTTTGAGGGGTGCTCCCCCTCCCCGCTCACCCCCTCCTACGCCTCCGCAGCTGCTGCTGTCGACCTCCTTGGTGTTGAGAAGGCCGCAGCTGCTTCCGCTCCGAGCGGGAAGCGCAGCGGCTTCAAGGGAGGCAAGGATGGCAGGGGTGGCGGACGTGGCGGTGGAGGGGGCGGTGGTGGAGGCGGCGGGGGCGGCGGAGGTGGTGGCGGTGGTCGTGGGGGTGGAGGTAGTGGTGGGGGCGGTGATGGTGTCGGGAGCGGTGGCGGTGGCAGCGGCGGTGGTGGCGGAGGGGGGAGTGGTGGTGGCGGCGGTGGTGGAGGCTTGGGTGAGGCCGGTGGTGGCCAAGGGCAGCAGCAGCAGCAGCAGCGTCAGCGCCAGACCCCCACTCCCCAGCAGCTTCTTGACTGGTATGCCGGGCGTGGGGCGTCTGGGGGTCCTGGTCGCTGCCCCTATATCATCTGCACAGGTCCCCGCACTGGTCGCCAGTGCACAGGGTTTCACACTGAGTACCGCTGCTTCGCTCGGCTTAGCGACACCTGGCGCGTCAAGTTTCCTGATGCTACTGAGTTCCCCAACTGGGCAGACCTGCTTAGGCGTGATGTACCTATCTTTGATCTTGACTATGAGGCTATTCTTGCTGCCATGTATGCATTGACTGTTAGTGCTGAGGGTGACTGCTACTTGTGTGTGCCGCCTGATCCCGGTATAGCCCCAGGTATAGCGCCTGTGGCACTAGGTGCTTGTGAGTCTGCTCCACCTGGTACTGCGTCCGCACAGGCCTTGCACACCTTCACACTTGACTCTGGTGCTTCCCGCTGTTTCTTTCGCGACAGCACCACAGTCACTCCCCTCCCTGCACCTGTTCCTGTCTCACTGGCTGACCCCTCTGGGGGCCCAGTGCTTGCACGGTCTTCCACTGTGCTTCCGTGTCCGGCGGTCCCGTCTGGTGAGCTATCTGGTCTCCACCTCCCCTCGTTCTCTACGAACTTGGTGAGCAACGCCGTCCTTCAGGATCACTGGGTTGACACCTTTACTCCTGGAGGACAGCGTGTGGCGATCTGCACGTGCTCCCGGACCGGCCGTCACCTGGCCACGTTCACACGTGCGCCTGGGTCTAGTCTGTACACCCTCACCACTGCGTCACGCTCCACCCCTTTGTCTCCCCAACTGTACGCGTCTGCTCAGGTAGCTACCCAGTGTGAGTGTCGCCGACTGTCGAGCACCACCGCCTCCTGTGGCACCACCGCCTTGGTCACCCCTCCCTGCCTCGCCTTCGTAGCATGCACTCTCGCTTCCTGGTCTCTAACCTTCCCAGGTCTCTGCCTGCCCTCCCTCCCTCGCCCGCCCCGCCCTGCATTCTTGCGTCGAGGGGCGGCAGCGCGCCGCTCCTCACTCCTCCTCGTTCCCTCCCACAGAGGCTCCACTGCAGACTCTCCACCTGGACGTGTGGGGCCCAGCCCGCGTCCGTGGACAGGGCCACGGGCGGTACTTCCTGCTGGTCGTCGACGACTACACGCGTTACACCACGGTCTTCCCCTTGCAGCGCAAGGGGGAGGTCCCTGATGTTTTGATTCCCTGGATCCGCGCTGTTCGTCTCCAGCTCCGCGAGCGTTTCCAGTCGGACTTTCCTGTCCTGCGTCTGCACTCTGACAGGGGTGGTGAGTTCTCCTCAGACCTCTTGGCAGCCTTCTATGCGGAGCACGGCATCCGCCAGACGTTCACGCTTCCAGCCTCTCCGCAGCAGAATGGGGTTGCTGAGCGCCGCATTGGCTTAGTCATGGAGGTCGCTCGTACCTCCATGATCCATGCAACTGCCCCCCATTTTCTGTGGCCGTTTGCGGTCCGGTACGCCGCGCATCAGCTCAACCTCTGGCCCCGTGTCTCCTTGCCGGAGACCTCACCCACACTGCTGTGGACGGGAAGGTTGGCGATGCGTCGCGTTTCCGGGTCTGAGGTGCTCGTGCCTTTGTCCGCGATACCACCGTGGACAAGCTCTCCGCTCGCGACATTCCCTGCGTCTTCCTTGGCTTTGTCCCTGACACGCCTGGCTGGCAGTTTTACGACCCCGCCTCGCGCCGTGTCTTTCCGTCTCAGGACGTCACCTTTGACGAGTCCGTCCCCATTTACCGTCTGTTTCCCTACCGCACTGCCCCTCGCCCCTCCCCCCACCACTCTTTCTCGCCCCAGGTCCTCCCCAGGTGGACCCCCTCCCCGCGCCAGGTCCTGCTCCTTCAGGTGTTTCTCAGGTAGACCCTCCCGTGCCTGCGCCTGTTGAGGTCACTGGTGACTCAGGTCCTGCTGGGGGTGGTGCTGTCTTTGGGGGTGCTGGGCCTGGGGGTGCGGAGCTTGGGGGTGCTGAGCCTGGGGGTGCGGAGCTTGGGGGTGCTGAGCCTGGGGGTGCGGAGCCTGCGCGTGAGGACCCAGGAGGTACTGAGCCGGGGGGTGCGGAGTCTGGGGGCGCTGAGTCTAAGCGTGAGGAGCGTGGAGGTGCTGAGCCTGCACGTGAGGAGCCTGGAGGTCCTGAGCCTGGGGGTGCTGTGTCTGGAGGTGCTGAGCCCGGGCGTGAGGAGCCTGGGGGTACTGAGTCTGGGGGTGCGACGCCTGAGGGTTCTGAGTCTGCTACTGCGCGGTCTCCTTGGAGTAGCCGCCTTTGTCCGCGTATCCCTCTCACCTCACAGCAGCTGCACGACTGGTACGGTCGCCGTCAGGGTCGCGCTTCTGGAGCTCGGGGCTCTGCTGCTGGAGGTATTTCTGCTGACGTCACTGGAGCTTGGGGTGGTGCTGGTCCTTTGTCTACTGGAGGTGCTGGTGTCGCTGGTCCCGGAGGTGCTCGTACTGGAGGTACTGGAGCTGCTGGGGCTGGAGGTACTGGAGCTGCTGGGGCTGGAGGTAATGTGTCTGAGGGTGCTACTACTGGAGACCCTAGGCCTGGAGGTGCCGGTTCTGGGGGTGTTGCAGCTGGTGGAGCTGCTGGAGCTGCTGAGGGTACTGGAGCTGCTGGAGGTGCTGGAGCTGCTAAGGGTTCTGGAGCTGCTGAGGGTACTGGAGCTGCTGGAGGTGCTGGAGCTGCTGTTGCTGGTGGCACTGCACAGCCGTGCCTGTTCTTCGCTCCGCCGTCTCCGTCGTCTCAGCCACTGCCTGACTCTGCGCTTCACCAGGTTCTCAGTCTCCCTTCGTCTACTGGTCTTCCGTTATAGCCTGGCTCGCCGCTGCCTGCTCCTTCTCCTTACACTGAGCAGACAGGGGGCCTTGCTGAGCGTCGTGAGCTTGCGTCGCGTCCTGTCTTACCTGTCCGTTCTGGTCGTTCCGGTCGCCGTGTTCCTCGTCCGCGTCAGCCGGCTGTCCCCGGCACCCACCTTTGTAGTCCGTCGTCCTTCCTCTCCTCCGCAGCGTGTTCCTCTATCTTCCCCCCCTGCGTCCTCTCTGCCTGCCGTTGCGGACCCTGAGTCTGACCAGTTTCGTACTGAGCACCCTACTGTCACGCGTCTGTTAGCCACTGTGGTCACTGACTCGTCGTTTGAGTCCACTGCTGCGTCTGCCCTAGTGGCTGAGCTTGTTGACTTTGCTGCTGCCTGGCGTCTAGACTACGCTGCTAGTCTTGTTCCTGAGTCTGACTCTGTCTGTCTTCCATCCGTCGGGGGTGAGTGTGCTCTTGGCACGGACGTCCTTGAGGACAGGCACGAGGACCTTGAGTGTCTTGCGGCCGCTGCGCCTCATCTCGTGGCCATGCTGCTTGCCCCAGAGGGGGACCCCGATGCACCAGACATCCCGACCCCGCGCTCTTACGCTGAGGCGATCGCGGGTGAGTACTCCTCTCAGTGACAGACAGCGATGGACGCAGAGATGGCATCCTGGAAGCCCACAGGCACCTACGTCGATGAGGTTCCCCCTCCCGGGGCGAACATCGTCGATGGCATGTGGATTTTTAGGGTGAAGCGGCCGCCAGGTTCTCCGCCTGTCTTCAAGGCTCGTTACGTTGCTCGAGGCTTCAGTCAGCGAGAGGGAGTTGACTTCTTCCAGACCTTCTCCCCCACCCCGAAGATGACCACTCTTCGGGTGCTGCTGCACGTTGCCGCTCAGCGTGACTACGAGCTTCACTCTCTTGACTTCAGCACAGCTTTCTTACAGGGCAGCCTGCACGAGGAGATCTGGCTGCGCCGCCCGCCTGGCTTCACTGGGTCGTTCCCTCCTGGTACCCAGTGGAGCCTCTGGCGGCCGGTCTACGGTCTCCGCCAGGCGCCACGTGAGTGGCACGACACAATGAGGACGACACTTGCGGCTCTTGGGTTTGCTCCTTCGACTGCTGACCCGTCGCTGTTTCTGCGCACCGACACTTCGCTGCCGCCGTTCTACATCCTCGTGTACGTCGACGACTTGGTCTTTGCTACTGCTGACAATGAGGCTCTTGCCCTGGTGAAGTCGGAGCTGCAGAAGAGACACACGTGCGCACACCTGGGTGAGCTGCGCAGTTACCTTGGCTTGCAGATCACCCGGGACAGAGCACGCCGCACCATCCACTGACTCAGTCACACATGGTGCAGCAGGTCCTTCAGCGCTTCGGCTTCACCTGGTCCTCGGCATAGGCCACTCCTCTGGCTACAGGTCACTCGCTCTCAGCTCCACCTTCGGACGAGTCCGTAGAGCCGAGTGGTCGTTACCTAGAGCTAGTTGGCTGCCTCATGTACCTGATGACTTGCACTCGTCCTGACCTTGCGTACCCTCTTGGCCTTCTGGCTCGCTACGTGGCTCCTGGTCGGCACCGAAATGTGCACATGGATGCTGCTAAGAGGGTACTGCGCTACTTGTGCAGTACATCAGGCATGGGGCTCGTGCTTGGAGGACGGGGCGACGTTGTTCTCACTGGTCACTCGGACGCCTCTTGGGTTGACGACCAGGCTACGCAGCGGTCGTCACAGGGTTACACCTTCAGTCTTGGCTCTGGCTTTGTTTCTTGGCCGTCTACTCGCCCGTCTTCTGTTCTCGGATCCAGTTGTGAGGCTGAGATCTACGCCACAGCCATGGCTGCACAAGAGTTACGCTGGCTCACCTACCTGATGACCGACTTGGGAGAGCGGCCTCGTTCTCCTCCAGTTCTGTACGTAGACAACAAGGCCGCCATTGCCTTGTGTCAGGAGCACAGACTGGAGCACAGAACGAAGCACATCGCTCTGCGTTACTTCCTGGCTCGAGAGTTGCAGCAGCGGGGTCAGCTTCGTCTTGCTCACGTGGCCACTCGGGCCAACACTGCTGATATATTCACCAAGGCACTTCCGTCTGGTGATCATCAGCGCTTTTGTACTTTGTTGGGCCTTGTGCCTACGTTTCCACACTTGCTGTAGACTCTGCTTGTACTGTGATCTATATATATATATACCTGCATGCTTGCTCTTGCTAGGTAGAGATCACTGTACTGTTCTTGTTGCATGTATACCTCTGCATGTGAACTGACCTTGTGGCCTTTTGCTTGTGCTCAGTGTGTGTGGTGACGTTGTGATCCACCATGAGCTTGTTTTGCTTTCCTTGACTGGTCTTGTGACCTCTTGCTCTCCCCCACTTTGCCTATGGGGGTGTGTCAAACATATGTATGTCTTATAGTTTTGGGTAGGCTGTAGTGGGGTAGATATTGTGGGGTACAACCCCTTAGGTTTCTTCCTTGTACCAAAACCTCTCCATAGTGCAAGTAATCCATGCCTAGCTTCTAAGAATGTGGGACAATAGGACAGCTCGAGTCTGCCTTTCTCGATCTCGTCTTTCACGAAGAAATATCGCAGTGCGATGTGCTTCGTTCTGTTGACGAATCCCCCTTTGTTGGCGATGCGAATTGCTAACTGGTTGTCGCAGAACAGAGAGAAGTTGGGTAACTGGGCCAGCTTCGCTTCTTCCAGTAGTTCGCGAAGATATAATCCTTTCTTGGTGGCTGAGCAGAGTGCAATAGATTCTGCTTCAATCGCGGAGAGAGCGATTAGCTCCTGTTTGCTCGACTTCCACGAGATAGGTCCGATAGGTTCGAAGCGGTAGATGTAGCCGGTGCGCGAGCACCTGTTGTCGGAGTCGCCAGCGTGGTCAGCGTCGACATAGCCGAGTAACTTAGGTGTCGTAGTTCCGGTCTTGTGATAGGTTAGACCGATCGTTGGGGTACTGACGAGGTAGTGAAGTGCGCGGTCGAGCTCTGCCATGTGCTCTGCTTCAGGCTTCTTGAGGTAGGTGGTGAGTTGGCTCGCTGAGTACGACAGGTCCGGTCGGCAGGTGGCGGCTGCGAATAGCAGGCATCCCAGCTTCCGTTGGTAATCGCGTATGCCGTCGGGTTTGAGCGGAGCGGAGACTTCCTTATGACTTCCTGTGGTGTAGCGGTACGGTGTGGAGATAGCGGCTGGCGTTAATCCGAATCGCTTAGCGATAGTGTCAGCGTACTTCGCGGCGCTGAGGTAGATCGCGTTTTCCTCTTCTTGGATGTTGAGGCCGAGGTATTGTGTCACAGTAGATGAGACCGTGAGTGTGAGGTACTGCTGCAGCTCTCCTTCGAACTAGGTTGTGACGCCGTCGGTCGAGCCGATGTAGAGGAGATCATCTACGTAGAAGATGAGTAGTATGTAGTCAGTGCCCTTTGTAAACCGCTACATCCCTTGGTCGTGCGGTAGCTGGCGGAATCCAATGCGAATGAGTCGGGCGTGTAGGCATTGCTGCCACAGTCTCGGGGCTTGCTTGATACCGTACAGTGACTTCAGTAGCTGACAAACTTGGTTGGGGTCTGTGTTAGAACCGTGTGGTTGCTCGACGAAGATCTCAGCGTCGACAGGTGCGTAGAGGAAAGCGTTGGCGACGTCGATTTTGCGTAGCTTCTTCTTCTTCATGGCGGCTATTGCGAGGAGAATCCGCAGAGAGGTGTGTCCGTTGACTGGCGCGAACGTTTCAGTGAAGTCCCGTCTGTGTTCTTGGTCGAAGCCGCGTACGACCCAGCGCGCCTTGAACTTGTCGATGGTGCCGTCTGCTTTGGTTTTCACACGGAAGACCCATTTTCCGGTGAGAATTGTCTTGTTGCGTGCCACGCCGATGGGAACAATTTTCCAGGTATTGCGTTCTTCCAGTGCTTTTAACTCCTTGTCCATGGCCTCGCGCCATTTTTCTTTGTGTTCCCCCCCCAGAGCCTGCTGAACCGTGGCAGGCTCCTTAGGTGGTGCTGAGCCGTGGACTGCGGTGACGAGGCCAAGTGTCTGCAGTCCGCTCTGTGTGTAGTGAGGGAGAGTTGTGTCCTCGGGATAGACTGCTTCGTCTCCCGCTTCTGGATCAGGCATGAAATTGGGTCCTATGTGTTCTGCTTCGTTGGTGTTGACTCTTGCAGGTGTAACATAACCGTTGTCGGCGAAGTGGTAGTAAACTTTAGCGTTGATGCTTTCGCGAGGATTGTCGTCGTCCATCGGTACGTCGACTGAGCAGTAGGGAAGAGGTCCGGCTTCCTCCGAGGCTCTGTCCACGTTCTGCTCGTCCCAGTCAGCTTCATCTTCTATCAACACGAAGGCTCGGGTGCCAAGAAATCCATCCGAGAGGTCCGGATTTCCTTCTTGCAAGTTGGCAAGGTACGTCGGGAGGGTGAGATTTTCGTAGAAAATGACATCACGTGCTGCCACAGTTTCATTTGTGTTGATGTCGAAGATTTTCCATGCGTTGTAATGTTTCTCAATGCACAGGTGTAGACCCCACTGTGCGTGTTGGGAGAATCGGCCGGCTCGTGCAGCTGGGGGTCGGTACTGTACCGTGCAACCAAAAACTCTCAAAAATTTTTGCTGCCCAATTTTCCTGTCTACAGCAGATGCGGTGATGCGTTGTTCGGGAGCGATGATGACGAGAGCAAGTTGTGCAGCATGACAGCGTGGTCCATCGCTTTGGGCCACTAGTGGTTGGGTAGTTGCATGCCACATAGCAGCTTGCGCATGGTGTTTTGAAGGGTCCTGTTCATTCTTTCTGCCACGCCTTGCTGTTGGTGAGCGTAGGGAAGGGAGATGAGCCGCTTGATGCCATTTTCTGCCAGGTAGTCCTTGAACCTTTGTGACTGATATTCCCCTCCTCCGTCTGACTGGAAGCTTTTTAGCTTCACTCCTGATTCTCATTCTGCTGCTGGAAGCCAGGCGGCGAAGGCGTCTAGTGCCATGTCCTTGCTCGGGAGGTTGCAGTGCCAGACGTATCGTGTGGCGGCGTCGATGAACGTGATGACGTAATTATACGCCCCTTGTCCAGGCTCGCGATTGTATAGTATGTCGCTGTACACCTTTTCTAGAGGTTCGTATGCTGGTGCGCTTGGATTGTGATGCGAGACGAACGGCTGGTGCGGTAAGTCTGCTTCAGGACAGGTGAAGCACGTTCCGCGGACTCGCTCGAGTTCAGTGCCGTCGGTTAGAAGTAGTGAATCTTTGTCGAGCACGCCTGCTCTTATCGTGTTATTTAACGCCGTGTTGCTTGGATGTCCCATTTTTGCGTGCCAGGTTTGCATAGTGGCGCGATGTCCAGGTGAAAGTCTGTACATGTCGGAGTTGGAATAAAAACCAGCGGTGAAATTGACACTTCGGTGGACTTCTCGTGGAGTCGGAGTTAGCTGCTGCGCAGGGGTCGGTGGTGTATTGTCGACGAAGACCGGTGCCGTTGAAGGGCCAGCGATTGGTGTTGGTGTTGCTTCTGCTGCTGCCGATGTTGTCTCTGCTGATGTTGTCTGTGCTGCTGCCAATGTTGTCTCTGCTGCTGCCGATGTTGTCTCTGTTGCTGCTGATTGTTGAATTGTTACTAACGCCCTTGTTCGTTCTTCCTCGGGTATAGTGTGCGAATACCAGAAGCCGCCAGGACTGAAGTCGGGGTCGAGATCTGGTGGGTGTGTCCAAGAAGTGAAGTTGACGATGGCGTCGCTGTCGGCGGTGCCTAGGTCTGGAACGAAGTCGAGGACGAAGACGTTGTTCTTCAATACTGCTTTCCCGATGTTAAGTCCTCCTCTCCCGTGATACAGCTTGAACTCTTGGGTGGTGCTGTCTGCTTCGAGGTGAATACCCTTCACCATCAGCTGACTGACACTTAGTAAGTTATAGCCGAGTCCCTCCGCGATTAAGACCTTGGACATTTGCAGCATCAGCCGCAGCAGCACCAGCAACAGCAGCAGCGTCAGCGTCAGACCCCCACGCCTCAGCAGCTTCATGACTGGTACGCTCAGCGTGGGGCGTCTGGGGGTCCTGTTTGCTGCACCTATACCATTCGCACAGGTCCCCGCGCTGGTCGCCCATGCAACGGCTTTCACGCGGAGTACCGCTGCTTCTCTCGGCTCAGCGACGTCTGGCGCGTCAAGTTTCCTGAGGCTACTGAGTTTCCCCCTTGGGCAGATCTACTTAGGCGTGATGTTCCTATCTTTGATCTTGACTATGATGCTATTCTTGCTGCCATGTATGCATTGACTGTTAGTGCTGAGGGTGACTGCTACTTGTGTGTACCGCCTGACCCAGGTATAGCCCCAGGTATAGAGCCTGCAGCCCTAGGTGCTAGTGAGTCTGTTCTCCCTGGTACTGCGTCCGCTCAGGCCTTGCACACCTTTACACTTGACTCTGGTGCTTCCCGCTGTTTCTTTCGCGACAGCACCACATTCACTCCCCTCCCTGCACTTGTCCCTGTCTCACTTGCTGACCCCTCTGGGGGCCCAGTGCTAGCACGGTCCACCACTGTGCTTCCGTGTCCGGCGGTCCCGTCTGGTGAGCTGTCTGGTCTCCACCTCCCCTCGTTCTCTATGAACCTGGTGAGCAACGCCGTCCTTCAGGATCATTGGGTTGACACCTTTACTCATGGAGGACAGCGTGTGGCGATCTGCACGTGCTCTCGGACTGGCCGCCACCTGGCCACGTTCACACGTGCGCCTGGGTCCAGTCTGTACACCCTCACCACTGCGTCGCGCTACACCCCTTTGTCTCCTCAATTGTACGCGTCTGCTCAGGTAGCTACCCAGTGTGAGTGTCGCCGCCTGTCGCACCAGACTCTCCTTTGGCACCACCGCCTTGGTCACCCCTCCTTGCCTCGCCTTCGTGGCATGCACTCTCGCCTACTGGTCTCTGGTCTTCCCAGGTCTCTGCCCTCCCTCCCTCCCTCGCCTCGCCGGTGGCAGCGCGCCGCTCCTCACTCCTCCTCGTTCCCTCCCACAGAGGCTCCACTGCAGACTCTCCACCTAGACGTGTGGGGCCCAGCCCGCGCCCGTGGACACGGCCACGAGCGTTACTTCCTGCTGGTAGTCGACGACTACACGCGTTACGCCACGGTCTTCCCCTTGCAGCGCAAGGGGGACGTCCTTGCTTTTCTGATCCCTTGGATCCGCGCTGTTCGTCTCCAGCTCCGCGAGCGGTTTGAGTCGGACTTTCCTGTCCTGCGTCTGCACTCTGATAGAGGTGGTGAGTTCTCCTCTGCCCTCTTGCAAGCCTACTGTGAGGAGCACGGCATCCGCCAGACGTTCACGCTTCCGGCCTCTCCGCAGCAGAATGGGTTTGCTGAGCGCCGCATTGGCTTAGTCATGGAGGTCGCTCGTACCTCCATGATCCATGCAACTGCCCCCCATTTTCTGTGGCCGTTTGCGGTCCAGTACGCCGCGCATCAACTCAACCTCTGGCCCCATGTCTCCGTTCCGGAGACTTCGCCCACACTACGTTGGACGGGGGAGGTTGGCGATGCGTCGCGGTTCCGGGTCTCGGGTGCTCATGCCTTTGTCCGCGATACCAATGCGGACAAGCTCTCCCCTCGCGCCATTCCCTGCATCTTCCTTGGTTTCCCCCCTGACGCGCCGGGTTGGCAGTTTTACGACCCCGCCTCGCGTTGTGACTTTCCGTCTCAGGACGTCACCTTTGACGAGTCGGTCCCCTTTTACCGTCTGTTTCCCTACCGCACTGCCCCTCTCCCCCCCCCGCCGCTCTTCCTTGCTCCAGGTCCTCCCCAGGTAGACCCCCTCCCCGCTCCCGGTCCTGCTCCTTCAGGTGTGTCTCAGGTAGACCCCCCTCCCTTGACTGAGCCGGTTGAGGTCACTGGTGACTCAGGTCCTGCTGGGGGTGGTCCTGCTCGGGGTGCTGCTTCTAGGGGTGCTGAGCTTGGGGGTGCGGAGCTTGGGGGTGCTGAGCTTGGGGGTGCGGAGCCTGGGGGTGCTAAGCCTGGGGGTGCGGAGCCTGGGGGTGCTGAGCCTGGAGGTGCGGAGCTTGGGGGTGCTGAGCCTGAGGGTGCGGAGCTTGGGGGTGCTGAGCTTGGGCGTGAGGAGTCTGGGGGTGCTGAGCCTGAGGGTACTGAGTCTGGGGGTGCTGCGCCTGGGGGTGCTGCGCCAGGGGGCACTGAGGCGCCTGGTGAGCAGTCTCCTTGGAGCGGCCGCCTCCATAGTCGCTTCGCTGGTGCCTCGCCGCAGCGCTCTTGTAGGCGTGTCCCTCTCTTCACACAGCAGCTGCGTGAATGGTACGTTAGCCGCCAGGGTCGCGCTGATGGAGCTGGGGGCCCTGCTACGGGAGGCGCTGGCGTTGGAGGCACTGGAGCTGGCGCTGTCCCTCTCTCCTCACAGCAGCTGCGTGAGTGGTACGTTAGCCGTCAGGGTCGCGCTGCTGGAGCTGGGGGGCCTGCTGGAGGGGGCGTTGGAGCTGGTGACTCTGCTACTGGAGGTGTTTCTACTGAGGTTCCAGGAGTTGCTGGTCCCGGAGGTGCTCGTACTGGAGTTGCTGGAGCTGCTGGGGCTGGAGGTACTACTGGACCTGGAGGTGCTGCTGTCGACTCTGAGGTTGGAGGTCCTGGAGCTGGAGGTGCCGGTTCTGGGGGTGCTGCTTTTAGAGACACTGAGACTGGAGACCCTGGGACTGGAGGTGCCGGTTCTGGGGGTGCTGCTGCTGGTGGTACTAGTACTGGAGGTGCTGTAGCTGGAGGTTCTGGAGCTGCTGGAGGTGCTGGTACTGGAGGTGCTGGCTCTGGAGGCGCTGGAGCTGGAGGTTCTAGAGCTGGTGGAGGTGCTGGCACTGGAGGCGCTGGCGCTGGAGGTTCTGGAGCTGGTGGAGGTGCTGGTACTGGAGGTGCTGGTGCTGGAGGTTCTGGAGCTGTTGGAGGTGCTGGCGCTGGAGGCGCTGGCGTTGGAGGTTCTGGAGCTACACGAGGTACTGGAGCTACTGGTGCTGGTGGCCCTGCATAGCCTCGACTGTTCTTCACTCCGCCGTCGCCTTCGTCTCTGCCACCGCCTGACTCCGTGCTTCGCCAGGTTCTTAGCCTCCCGTCTTCTACTGGTCTTCCTTTACAGCCTGGCTCACCGCTGCCTGCTCCTTCTCCTTACACCGAGCAGACAGGGGGTGTTACTGAGCGTCGTGAGCGTGCGTCTCCTCCTGTCTCGCCTGTTCGCACTGTCCGCACTGGTCATACTGGTCGTCGTGTTCCTTGTGAGCGTCCGCCGGCTATCCCCGGCACACACCTCATGGCTCTGCGTCCTTCCTCTACTCCGCGGCTTGTTCCCCTGCCGTCCCCTCCTGCGTCCTCTCTGCCTGACGTTCCAGACCCTGAGTCTGACCGAGCTTGTGCTGCTCACCCTACTGTCACGCGTCTGCTAACCACTGTTGTCACTGACCCGTCGTTTGAGTCAGCTGCTGCGTCTGCCTTCGTCGCTGAACTTGTTGACTTTGCTGCTGCCTGTCGTCTAGACTACGCCGCTAGTCTTGTTGCTGAGTCTGAGTCTGTCTGTCCTCCGTCCGTCGGGGGTGAGTGTGCTCTTGGCACGGACGTCTTTGAGGACAGGCAGGAGGACCTTGAGTGTCTTGCAGCCGCTGCGCCTCATCTCGTGGCCATGCTGCTTGCCCCTGAGGGAGACCCGGATGCACCTGACATCCCGACCCCGCGCTCTTACGCTGAGGCGATCGCGGGTGACTACTCCTCTCAGTGGCAGACAGCCATGGACGCAAAGATGGCATCCTGGAAGTCCACAGGCACTTACGTCGACGAGGTTCCCCCTCTTGGGGCAAACATCGTCAGTGGCATGTGGATTTTCAGGGTGAAGCGGCCGACGGGTTCTCCGCCTGTCTTCAAGGCTCGTTACGTGGCTTCAGTCAGCGAGAGGGAGTTGACTTTTTCCAGACCTTCTCCCCCACCCCGAAGATGACCACTCTTCGGGTGCTGCTGCACGTTGCCGCTCAGCGTGACTACGAGCTTCACTCTTTTGACTTCAGCACAGCTTTCTTACAGGGCAGCCTGCACGAGGAAATCTGGCTGCGCCGCCCACCTGGCTTCACTGGGTCGTTCCCTCCTGGTACCCAGTGGAGCCTCTGGCGGCCAGTCTACGGTCTCCGCCAGGCGCCACGTGAGTGGCACGACACACTGAGGACGACACTTGCGGCTCTTGGGTTTGCTCCTTCCACTGCTGGCCCGTCGCTGTTTCTGCGCACCGACACTTCACTGCCGCTGTTCTACATCCTCGTGTACGTCGACGACTTGGTCTTTGCCACTGCTGACACTGAGGCTCTCGCCCTGGTGAAGTCGGAGCAGAAGAAACACACGTGCACAGACCTGGGTGAGCTGCGCAACTACCTTTGCTTGCAGATCACTCGGGACAGAGCACGCCGCACCATCACACTGACTCAGTCACACATGGTGCAGCAGGTTCATCAGCGCTTTGGCTTCACTTGGTCCTCGGCACGGGCCACTCCCCTGGCTATAGGTCACTCGCTCTCAGCTCCACCTTTGGACGAGTCCGTAGAGCCGAGTGGTCTTTACCCAGAGCTAGTTGGCTGCCTCATGTACCTGATGACCTGCACTCGTCCTGACCTTGCGTACCCTCTTGGCCTTCTGGCTCGCTACGTGGCTCCTGGTAGGCACCGAAAGGTGCACATGGATGCTTCTAAGAGGGTACTGCGCTACTTGTGCAGTACATCGGGCATGGAGCTCGTGCTTGGAGGACCGGGCGACGTTGTCCTCACTGGGCACTCGGACGCTTCTTGGGTTGACGACCTGGCTACGCAACGGTCGTCACAGGGCTATACTTTCAGTCTTGGCTCTGGCTCTGTTTCTTGGCGGTCTACACGCTCGTCTTCTAGCTCCAGTTGTGAGGCTAAGATCTACACCACAGCCATGGCTGCACAGGAGTTACGCTGGCTCACCTACCTGCTGACCGACTTGGGAGAGCGGCCTCGTTCTCCTCCAGTTCTGTACGTAGACAACAAGGCCGCCATTGCCTTGTGTCAGGAGCACAGACTGGAGCACAGAACGAAGCACATCGCTCTGCGTTACTTCCTTGCTCGAGAGTTGCAGCAGCGTGGTCAGCTTCGTCTTGCTCACGTGGCCACTCGGGCCAACACTGCTGATATATTCACCAAGGCACTTCCGTCCGGTGATCATCAGCGCTTTTGTACTTTGTTAGGCCTTGTGCCCACGTTTCCTCACTCCTGTAGACTTAGGTTGTACAGTGATCTATATATACATATACCTGCATGCTTACCCTTGCTATGTAGTGATCATTGTGTTGCTGTTGTTGCATATATACCTCTGCATGTGAACTGGCCTTGTGGCCCTTTGCTTGTGCTCAGTGTGTGTGGTGATGTTGTGATCCACCCTGAGCTTGCTTTGCTTCTCTTGACTGGTCTTGTGACCCCTTGCTCTCCCCCACTTTGCCTATGGGGGTGTGTCAAATTATATATATGCTATATATGTTTAGGCTGTAGTGGGGTAGCCAATATGGGGCACAGCCCCTTCTAGGGTTTCATATTTGTACCCAACACTTTCCTAGTTGATTCATTCCTACCTAGCATTCTGACAGCTCGTTCGTCGTTATGTTTCATAGCGGAATTGTGTACGCCATTAGCGACTGATATGTATACTGCTGCTTGTTGTATTGCGTCCCGTGTGTTGGATATGTCAGGGATGTCGAAGAATCCGAGAATCGGCGCGCCTTCCATCATCGGCTCAAATTCAAACGACCAGGTAAAGAAGTCCTTCCCGTCGAATGGTCTCGACGTTTGCAGCTTTAAGACGTGCGCGAACTGCGACTTAACTTGAAGTGCATCCAATGTCTTCTCTTGTCCAGGTGAAGGCTGCTGATGCGGCATGAGGCTGATGGAGCCATGTTGGGGCTCGTACGGAGCAAAGGTAGGTAGCTGCTGCTGATTTCCGCGCGCATAGGACGAACTGTCGAGGCTCATCGGTGTAACGTCGTTGTTGTTGTTGTTGTCGTTTGATTGCGCATGTGCCGTTTGCTGATGCTGCTCGTAGAAGGACATGAAGGAGAAGAACTTCTCCATCATGCTTGGGTCGAAGCCTGCAGCTTGATTTGTGGGAGTTTCAGTAGACCCCGCTGCTGGTCTTGTTGCTGTGCCCTCCTCTGTCTGTAGGCCAGAGGCAGGAGCTGGGGTAGGAGTAGTGCCGGGAGAACCGTTAGAGGAGCTTCTTTCCTTTTGCGTTGCCATGCCTTCTGATGTTGTAGGTGTCTTGGACGTAGTTGAGTTTGCCCTGACAGCTCTCATACCATGTTGGGCTGAGAAAAGCCCTTAGGATCTTTGCAAGGCTAAACTCCAAGTAGAGATGTTGTGATTGCGGAAGCCTTTAATGACAAGTACCGTACTGAACCACTCTGCGCTGGTATGTGAGGGCAAAGTAGTGTTGGGCTGAGAAAAGCCCTTAGGATCTTTGCAGGGGTGAACTCTGGGTAGGATCAATGTAATAGCGGAAGCGTTTAATGAAGAGATTGTGAACCACCTTGCGCTAGTATGTGAGGGCAAAGTAAGTTGATTAAAACAAAGAGATACAAGATTATATAGGAGTACAAGGAATATGAAAGGATACGGTTATAACTGTTTTACTGTTGCTGTTGCGGTTCGATACAGTGACGACTCGGGCAACTGCTCTGTAGCGAGTCAGTTGTGTGTCCTTGCTGTCGCGCTGTACTTGTCAGGTCAAAGGTCGCTGACCTTTGACTTTCGCATAACCTCCAGCAGTTACTTCAACCTCCGATGGTTGACTCGCTGGTGCCTCGATATGCTTTGCTTTGCTTGTGCCTTAGTGTTTCGACACGACAGAGGCGCTTAACCACAATTGTTTCCAACACTCCCCTTCGCTTCTGGAGTGTCGCTGTTGGTGACGTGGCTCTGTCCAGTCAGCAGCATGTAGTACTCGAACTTCTGCTTTCCGAGCTTCTTGGTCAAGTAGTCAGCTGCCATCTCGGACGTGGGGCAGTATGACAGCTCGAGCCTTCCTTTTTCGATCTCGTCCTTCACGAAGAAGTATCGCAGGGCGATGTGTTTCGTCCTGTTCGCGAAGCCGTTCTTGTTGACAATGCGAATTGCCGACTGGTTGTCGCAGAACAGAGTGAAGCTGGGTAACTGAGCCAGCTTCGCTTCTTCCAGCAGTTCGCGAAGGTAAACTGCTTCCTTGGTGGCTGAACAGAGTGCAATATGTGACGAGAGGGCGACGAGAGGGCGATTGATTCCTGCTTGCTCGACTGCCAAGAGATAGGTCCGATAGGTTCGAGGCGGTAGATGTAGCCAGTGCGAGAACGCCTGTTGTTGGAGTCGCCAGCGTGATCGGCGTCGACGTAGCCGATTAACTTAGGCGGCTTAGTTGCGTTCTTGTAGTAAGTTAGACCAATTGTCGGGGTGCTAATGAGGTAGTGAAGAGCGCGGTCGAGTTCTGCTAGATGTTCCGCTTCGGGCCTCTTGAGGTAGGTGGCGAGCTGGCTTGCAGAGTACGATAGATCTGGGCGGCAGGTGACAGCTGCGAAGAGAAGGCAGTCCATCTTTCTCTGGTAGTCGCGTATGCCGGCGGGCTTGAGTAGAGCGGAGCCTTCCTTGTTGTTTCCTGTCGTGTAGCGGTACGGTGTAGAGATGACAGTTGGTGTGAGTGCGAAGCGCTTGGCGATGGTGTCGGCGTATTTCGCGGCGCTGAGGTAGATAGCGTCTTCCTCTTCCCGGATGTTGAGCCCGAGGTACTGTGTAACGGTAGATGAGACTGTCAGCGTGAGGTCCTGCTGCAGCTCCCCTTCGAACCAGGTAGTGACGCTGTCGGTTGAGCCGATGTAGAGGAGATCGTCTACGTAGACGATTAGCAGGATGTAATCTGCGCCTTTCGTGAGTCGGTACATCCCCTGGTCGTGTGGTAGTTGCTTGAAGCCGATGCGAATGAGGCGAGCGTGCAAGTACTGCTGCCATAGCCGCGGAGCTTGCTTGATCCCGTAGAGCGACTTCAGCAGCTGACAGACTTGGTTGGGCTCCCCGTTGGTACCGTGCGGTAGTTCCACGAAAATTTCTGCGTTAACGGGTGTGTAGAGAAATGCGTTCGCGACATCGATTTGCCGCAGCTTCTTTTTCTTCATGGCGGCGATCGCGAGAAGGATTCGGAGCGAAGTGTGTCGGCTGACCGGAGCGAAAGTTTCGGTGAAGTCTTGCCCGTGTTCTTGGTCGAAGCCGCGCACGACCCAGCGTGCCTTGAATTTGTCAATGGTGCCGTCGGCCTTCGTCTTCACGCGGAAGACCCATTTTCCGGTGAGAATCGTTTTGTTCCGCGCCACACTGATGGGAACGACTTTCCAAGTGTTGCGCTCCTCTAGTGCCTTTAATTACCTGTCCATGGCTTCGCGCCATTTCTCTTTATGTTCCCCCCCCAGAGCCTGCTGAACTGTGGCAGGCTCCTTTGGAATGGCCGTGCCGTGGACTGCGGTGACGAGCCCGAGTATCTGGAGTCCACTCTGTGTGTAGCGGGGGAGTGACATGTCCACGGGATAAGCAGCTTCGTCTCCCGCTTCTGGATCAGGTGCGAAGTTGGGTCCTACGCGTTTGGCTTCGTCGGTGTTTACTTGTGCAGGTGTAACGTAACCGTTGTCAGCGAAATGGTAGTAGGTTTCGGCGTTGATGCTTTCGCGTGGGTTTTCATCGTCCATTGGCACGTTGACGGAGCAGTAGGGGAGGGGTCCGGCTTCTTCCAAGGCTCCTTCCACGTTCTGCTCGTCCCAGTCAGCTTCGTCTTCTGCCGAAGCGAAGGCTCGGTCTCCACGGAAGCCACCTGTGGGGTCTCGGTTTTCGTCCAGGTTGGCAAGGTACGTCGGCAGTGTGAGTCGCTCGTAGAAAATGACATCACGTGCTGCCACTGTTTCTTTTGTCTCGACGTCGAAAATCTTCCATGCGTTGTAGTGTTTTTCGATGCCCAGGTGTAGCCCCCACTGTGCTCGTTGGGAGAATCGTCCTGCTCGTGCAGATGGAGGTCGGTACTGTACCATACAGCCGAAGACTCGTAACATTTTTGTGCTGCCCAGATTTCCTGTCCACAGCAGATGCGGTGATGTGTTGTTCGGAAGTGACGACGAAGAAAGCAAGTTGTGCAGCATCACGGCGTGGTCCATTGCTTCGGGCCACTGGTGGTTGGGTAGCCGCATGCCACGTAACAGTTTCTGCATGGTGTTCTGGAGGGTCCTGTTCATCCTTTCTGCTACACCCTGTTGTTGATGGGCGTAGGGAAGGGAAATGAGCCGCTTGATTCCTCTCTCTGCCAGATACTGCTTGAACCTTTGTGAGGTGTATTCTCCTCCCCCGTCTGACTGGAAGCTCTTTAGTTTGACGCCCGATTCCCTTTCTGTTACGGGGAGCCACGCGACAAAGGCTTCGAAGGCCATGTCCCTGCTCGGAAGGTTGAGATGCCAGACGTAGCGTGTTGCTGCATCGATGAACGTGATGGTGTAGTTGTACGCATTCTGTCCGGGGGCACGGTTGTACAGGATGTCGCTGTACACCTTTTCAAGAGGCGCGTAGACCGGAGCACTAGGATTGTGGTGAGATGTGAACGGCTGATGCGGTAAGTCAGCTTCAGGACAGGTGAAGCATGTTCCACGTGCTCGTTGAAGTTCTCTCCCGTCGGTTAGTAGTAGTGAGTCCTTGTCAAGCACTCCTGCCCTTATCGTATTATTTAACACTGTGTTGCTTGGGTGTCCCATCCTTGCGTGCCAGGTGCTTTCGTCGGCGCGATGTCCGGGTGATCGTCGATACAGATAGGAGTTGGAGTAGAAGCTGGCGGTGAGGTTGGCGCTTCGGTGGACTTCTCGTTGAGTCGGGTTTAACTGTTGTGCGGGTGTTGGTGGCGAATCGTCGATGAAGATTGGTGTCGTTGAAGGACCAGTGATTGGTGTCGATGTTGCCGCTGCTGCTGTCGTTGTCTCTGCTGTTGCCGATGTTGTCTCTGCTGTTGCCGATGTTGACTCTTCTGCTGCCGGTGTTGTCTCTGCTGCTACCGGTGTTGTCTCTGCTGTTGCCGATGTTGTCTCTGCTGCTGCCGAATGTTGTATTGTTGCTAACGCCCTTGTTCTTTCTGTCTCAGGAATGGTGTGTGAGTACCAGAAGCCTTATGGACTGAAGTCTGGATCAAGATCTGGAGGGTGGGTCCAGGAGGTGAAGGTGACGATGCCGTCGCTGTCTGCTGTGCCGAGATCTGGGACAAAATCAAGAACGAAGACGTTGTTTTTTAGGATCGCCTTTCCGATGTAGAGGCCGCCCTTCCCGTGGTACAGCTTGAACTCCTGGGTGGTGCTGTCTGCCTCGAGGTGAATACCCTTCGTCATCAACTGACTGACGCTCAGTAAGTTGTAGCCGAGGCCTTCTGCGATTAAAACCTTAGACATCTGTAGAACGGCATTTGTCTCTCGTGATTGAAGTTGTACCACGCCTTGTCGTCGTGTGCGCAGGTTCTGATTATTGGCGACGGTGATGACTACTTCGTGTTGAAGTTGATACTCTCGCTGCACGAAGCGTCCTGAAGAACACATGTGTTGTCCGCAGCAACTGTCCAAGAACCACGTGTCCTTCCCGGATGGCTCGCTTTGAGCGATGGCTGTGTATGTTGGGTTCGGCTGAAATGACTCGCGGCGAGGTGTGGTGTTGTCGAGTTGTTCTTCCGGTGAGTAGTATGGCGGTGACTCGGTGATGCAGGAATCGGTCAATTTTGCCATGCAGCTGACGATGTTTATTGCTTCTTGTGCAGGTTGTGTTGTTGACGGTTTCGACTGGCTCGTGGGGTTCGCCTGCGTTGATGCCACTTGGCTGCTGGAGGGTCGAAGCTGCCGTTGCGGTGGAGTTGACTGTTGTCGATTCGGGCAGTGTGTGCGCGGGTGCCCTGACGTCTTGCAGATGTGGCAGAAAGGAGGTACGGACTTCGGTTGTTGTTGTTTGTAGTTGTTGTAGCGTCGCTGAGTGTGGAATGCGAATTCCGGTGCTGATATCTTCTTCTTGTGTCGTTCTTCTTGCAGGTCCATGTCTTGCTGCTCGGCATGGATTTCTGCGCAGAGTGCTGCTTCGGAGATTCTTCCGTGGGCTCGGAGAATGGCATTTGTGGCGCGCCATTGAGGACCAAGGCCGCCGATGATGACTGTCACGAAGGCATCTTCAGAAATCGACCCTCCGCATCGAAGAAGCTTGTCGCGCAGCTCGCGACATCGGCTGATATACGCCATTCCCTTCTCGCCTGGTTCATTTCGACCGTTGTCAATTGCGCCATTAACCGACTCAAGTTTACGCTGTCTGTTGCTTGATACAGATTCTTCAAGTGGCTGTATGCGAGCTCCGCGGAGTTGCCGTAACCCCGGTAAGACCATATATTCTGCTGCTGGGTCGGGGTGATGTTTCTCAGTAGAATAGTGTACGCCATCATCGACTGATAGGTGTACTGTTGCTTCTCATACTGTGTGCCGTTCGTTGGGTATGGCAGGGACCCGTCGAAGAAGCCAAGTATCTGCGCGCCTTCCATCATTAACTCGAATTCGAACGACCAGGTGAAGAAATCCTTTCCATCGAAGAGCCTCGTTGTCTGCAGCTTTAAAACGTGCGCGAACTGCGACTGAACTTGCAGTGCGTTCAGTGGCTTTTCTTGTCCAGGTGAAGGCTGCGGGTTCGGCATGAAGCTGATGGACCCGCGCTCGTACGGAGCAAAGGTAGGCTGCTGCTGTTGATTTCCTCGTGCGTATGATGAGCCGTCGAGGCTCATGGGAGTTGCTCCGTTGTTGTTGCTATTATGTGACTGCGCAGGTGCCGATTGCTGGTGTTGCTCGTAGAAGGACATGAAGGAGAAGAATTTCTCCATCATACTTTGGTCGAAGTCTGCAGGTTGATTCGCCGAAGGTGCTGCTGGTCCCATTGCAGTTCCCTCCTCTGTCTGTAGGCCAGAGGCAGGAAGTGGAGTAGGAGTAATGCCAGGAGAACCGTTAGAGGAACTCCTTTCCTTCTGTGTTGCCATGTCTTGTAATGCTTCTGATGACTTGATAGTAGTTGAGTTTCCCCTGTGAGCTCTCATACCATGTTGGGCTGAGAAAAGCCCTTAGGATCTTTGCAGGGGTGAACTCTGGGTAGGATCAATGTAATAGCGGAAGCGTTTAATGAAGAGATTGTGAAAGAAAGTAAGTAAGTAACAAAGTAAGTTGATTAAAACAAAGAGATACAAGATTATATAGGAGTACGGTACAAGGAATATGAAAGGATACGGTTATAACTGTTTTACTGTTGCTGTTGCGGTTCGATACAGTGACGACTCGGGCAACTGCTCTGTAGCGAGTCAGTTGTGTGTCCTTGCTGTCACGCTGTACTTGTCAGGTCAAAGGTCGCTGACCTTTGACTTTCGCGTAACCTCCAGCAGTTGCTTCAACCTCCGAGGGTTGACTCGCTGGTGCCTTGATATGCTTTGCTTCGCTTGTGCCTTAGTGTTTCGACACGACAGAGGCGCTTAACCACAATTGTTTCCAACAAGTAGATTGATTAAAGCAAGAAGATACAAGGTAACTGAGAATGTAACACACACGCCCTTCCACATCCTACACCAGTTATACCCCCCCCTCTCCCTCTCCTCAATTACACTTTGATAATTCGACACATAAGAAGCGCTTGAGTCACTTGTTTCCAACAGTTTCAGCATGCCCCTATTCAGATGTCACTCACTGTCCTGCCTTTGGAATGTGCAACACAACAATTGCACTAACGCTTTCAGTTAACATATTACATGGTACATACAAACACGTAGTGAGCACATACAAGAAGATCCTTTTTGTCACTGAGAATGTAACACGCCCTTCCACATCCTACACCAGTTATACCCCCCCCTCTTCCCTCTCCGAGCACCTCACCCTCCTCTCCCTCCCATCTCCCCCCCTTACCCCCCTTCGATTCAGATTTTGCATTTTCCTCGCAACTGCACCCCACCCCTGCTCCCTGCAACTCTGCTCTCGATCTGCTCTTCTTATCTCCCATACAAGCTCTGAGTTACGGTTTATGCAGCCCTGCACGGTCTTATCAGAGTATACTGATAGCCCCAGCGAGGCGAAGTAAGATCCTCTATGGAGAGCAAGTGTGCGCTCTCCTCCCCACACACTCGTTTGCACGCCCTGGCCCGGGCACTTCAAGTGCTTGAAGTTGACTCAAAAGTCACAAGTGTGTGCACGCACTCCCCCCCCACTCTCCTCCACACTCCACACTGGCCACTGCCAACACCATAATTGGTTCGAAGCCGTGACAGTGCCTGCCGTGACATTCCTTGCCCTCCACACTACCTTCACCTACACTGTTGCTCGCTGGAACGTGTCTCACGATCTGACATTCCTTTCTGTCAGCACCACCAATCTTGAAAGACGTGGTTCGTAGGGTGGCAGGGTGGAAGTGTGCGTGTGCGATTGGGTGAGTGGGTCGCCTAAACGCCTAAAACCTGTCTCCAGGCCCCCCGTCAAATCCTCAAGCCTTCAAGCCCACGCGTCTACGCTCTGACTTCCATACCAAGGCTGCCAGGCCGTGACTGCCAACGCTTTTGGCGCCTGTTGCTGCGCTGCTGGGTCACAATGGCCCCCTGCGGTAGTGGTGCGTGGGCGCATAGGGAGGAGGCTTGCCCACCCTGCAATTGCTGCACTAGCAGACGGTGCAGCAGCAGCAGCAGCGGTGGTAGCAGCAGGAGCGGCAGTAGCAGCAGAAGCAGCACCAGCAGCAGAACCAGCAGCTGCAGCAGCAGCAGCAGCAATGCTGGTGGGAGCACAATCACTGTTCCCTGGCTTCTTCCCTCCAGCCTGCAGCAACCACCGATGCTCCAGCACCTCAAACGAGCTCAGCCGTCGATCCGGGTCCTCCTGGAGCATCCGACGGATCAGATCCTTCGCTCCCGCCGACACCCCTCGCCAAACCACCCCATTGAAATTCACCGGGGTTCCCGGGATTCGACCAGTGAGCATAGCAGCAAGTGTGATTCCCATACTCCACACATCAACCTTGCAACCATACCCATCCCCTCCTCCTCCCCCTCCCCCAACCCTCTTCTTCCCCTCCCCTCCCCCAAGCATCTCAGGGGCCATATAGAGTCTAGTGCCCGCCCCTGCGTCGGTTTTCCTCCCCCTAGGTCCCCCCTCCACGTGTGTTGACAGCGCGAAATCAGCTAGCTTCACAATGAAGCTGGAACGGTCAAAAGGTTTGTCGGAACGGTTGGAAGCGGTGGGAGGAGGTTGTTTTGGTGATCCTTCAGCCCCTGGCGTGGCAGAGTGGGGAGAGCGAGGGGAAGCGCGGTTGAATTGGGCGGAGAAAGCGGCTTGAGCGGAGGGGGCCCGCGCGGATGGCGCGGATGGGTGCGGGGAGCAGAGCGGGGAGCGGGGCGGGGACGGGCATGGGGAGGAGTGAGGGTACGCGGAGGGGAAGGGGGGAGAGGAGCAGGATGAGGAGGGGGGAGGCAAGGAGCACGACGCGCGGAAGCGGCGCGTGTGGGAGGCGGCGGGAGGAGGGGATGCCTCGGGCGAGAGAGGAGAGAGGGGCGATAGGGGACAGAGGGGAGAGAGGTATGGAGAGGGGGGGAGCGAATGCGGGCGGTAGGAGTGGGGATGGCAAGGCGGCTCGAGAATCAGCGGGTAGGGAGCAGAGGCAGGGTTAGGGGTGCAGGGAGGGGAGTCGCGCGGCCGAGCACCAACCCTCCTCGTCGCAATGCTGCTGCCGCTGCCGCTGCTGCTGTCGCTGCTGCCGCTGCTGCAGCCGCTGCTGCTACTGCTCCTGCCGCTGCTGCTGCTACTGCTGCTGCCGCTGCTGCTGCTGCTGCTGCTGCTGCTGCCACTGCTAACTGCGCCACTAGAGCCCGCGTTCCAATCCTCTATTTGGTCGATCACAATCGAACAACACGGCGACTTCGACGGCGATCGTGGAGGCGTTGGCGCCAGTCGCGGTGACGACGGCGACGGCGACGGCGACAGTGGCGGCGATACGGACGGCGACGGCGGTCGAGTGAGCAGCACGTTGTCTGGCTTGATGTCGCGGTGAATGACGCCGCTCGCGTGGCAAAACGCCACGGCGGACGCGATCTGACGGAAAACGGCCGCCGCGTCGCTCTCCGTCAACGGACCACGTTTCACGATCTCCGTTAGTAGGTCCTCGGAATCTGTATACTCCATAATCAGGTGTACCTTCCAGCGGTTACTACTGGGACTACTATCACCACTAGTCTTAGGACTAGTAGCATTAGTAGCATAAGGAACTGCGGTATCAGCTTCAGCCGGACCGCAAGATGTCGTTTCGCGGTTTCGGTTGGTAGTAACAGCTTCGGGTAGAATCTGACGTGGCGGCTCTACGACGACGTCAAACAGGCGAACGATATTCGGATGCCCGGTTACCACTTCCAGCGAAGAAACCTCCGCGAAGGCATCTAGCCGCATCAGCGGCGATTGGCGAAGGTGAAGGAGCTCCGAGTCGCGATGGCCGCTGTTAAATGCGGTGAGAGAGTCAAACGCCTTTCGAGGTCCCTCAAAAGCCGCGACAGACGGTGAGCTGAAGGCGTTGAACGATAAAGCAGCAGTGGCGGCGGCTGCCCGGGAAAGTCGGAAGCTCTTGCAGGCGACTCTTTGCGAAGATTCGGCGACTCCTGGCGACGACGAGACCGCGACACTTGAGTATCGCGGAGGAGAATCTACCGCTTGTCGGGGCGTTTCCTTTAGGAGTAAAGGCTGACCCGGCGCTCGCGCCTCCGCAGCAGCGGCGCGCAAATCCACGCACTCCCACACGGTCGCCTGCGCGCCCACTCCAATCTGGCACATGCGCCGGTATCTTCCGCCGATGATAGTTTCTGCGCGGGTTTGCGCCGGCTCCGCCGAGACGCGCTGCAGCGAGGGTTCGGGAGGCATTGTCTGCCCGCGGGGACGAGAGCGGAGCGGCGATGCGCGGAGCGCAGGGGTGCGGAGCGCAGAGAAGCAAGAGAGACAGGCAGAGAGGCCCGGGGAAGAGGCGCAGAGGCCCGGCGGACAAGCTTGGTGGGAAGGCCGAGCGGAGAAGTCGGAGCTGTTGTCGCTGGTGATAGACAGCGCCGCCGATTATACTAGTCGATCGTGAGATTACTAACGGCGCCTGAAGCGAGCAAAAAATGGTGGGTCAATGAAAGCTGGCGTTCAGGTGCTAGTAGTACAGCGAAAAATGGCCGTGCGCGACACTTCAAGTAAGCGCTTAAAAGGGGAAGGATGCGGAGTGCTAGACGGCGAACCCCCCTGAAACGCGTGCCGTCTGTTACGGACAAAGGACGTGTTACAACAAAGGAGGAGTGCGGACTACTGGTGCTCGGTGCGTGCAGAAGCGGGTATGACGCAAGAGTGACTGCCGCGCGGGCACGAGTCTGGAAAGAAGAATGAAGGCGTTCACTTGACGTGGACTTGACGGAGTGCGCGTGAGTGCGAGAGGAGGAGAGATGGTCTGTCGAGGTTTAGTCGGAAGAGGGACGACGCTTTGCTCACTGCTCACGCCTTGGTCACGCCTTGGTCACGCCTCGGACACACCTTGACCACGCCTGGAGCACGCGTTTTTGACGTGGTGGGCGGGTTAATGGCCTTACACGATGCGCTCCGACGGCTGGACGAGTCAGTGGCTGCAGAGAATCTGTACGTTTCAGCTATTACTACTATGAGCCGTTGCAACAGGTTCTAAGCTGGCGACGGGCCGCGCGGGAAGAGCCTTTTCTGGGATGTTGGTATGGCTTGGCACTACGTGCGGGGCGGTGGTCCGAAGCTTGGCGCTATTTTGGACAAGAATCGATTCGGTCCGATTAACTCTGACCTGGTCCATGACTGGTATGCGTCAATGCCCCTGACGCGATCCGTGCTCAGGGAATAGCAATTACAGTCGGAGCTCGTGCGGTATGATTAGGTGTTGTAAGGCGATTGGCGACGGGACGACGACCATGGCCACTGTACAGGCGCCGTGCCTGCTGCCGAGAATGACGGCTGCCGAGAAAGAGAGAAGAGTGTCAGGATTGATCTGAGGAGTCGCGGTGTGGTGAACTACGTTGCGCCTTGCATGTCAGGAAGCCGCCTAAAGCCGTGTAGTAGAAGCAAAGCGACGACTGGGCGCGAAGAGGGGCGAAACTGTGACAACTAGAGGAGCTCACCAAAACATGGGAGTCGACGATTGGAGATAGAGGAAGGTAACGAGGCAGGGAGCTGGTTCGTAGACCGATGAGGGCAGTCGGTCGGTTAGGTTGAATTCCCATGAGGGGAGGGGAGGGGAGAAGCGGAAGCGGGAATTTTGGAGGTGACGTTCGGGCCCGCGACTCGACCGCTGATATCGGACGGTTGGCAGGTCCGGAACTCGGATCCGACGGGCACGGCGTGGGGTTTGCTGAGTTGAGTGCACAACGCGCCTGGGTGGAATTCTGTAGGTTTGCACAAAGTTCAGGGCAGTTCACATAAACCCCTCGGCCAAGGTCGGGTTGCAGCTAGCAAGCATCGTGGCATCGTGCTGCCTCGAAGGTGGTGGTGTCAGCTGAGGACACTAGACGTGGAGTCTGGAGGCTAGGCTTTGGAGACACTCTCGCTTGTTGTACAGTTGTTTTTCAAAAGCCCCCGGATGGTAAGACCTGTTTAGGGCAGCAAGCTTCAAAAGTACGAATGACTTTTGGAGAACGTGACGACGTCGTCGAAAATTGCGACGTCGTCCTGGCGTGTGAAAAGGTCCTGCCAGGTGAACTTCCACGAAGTTATTGAGATTCGCTAGCATGATCCCTCGATATACGAGACAATCTACCTAATGATCAGATTAGCGTCTGCGAGAGGAAAAAGTGATACCCGCTTTGCAGTGCAATTATGATTTCAATGTTGTTTGAGAATACCATACTAAATTTATGCCAATGGAACAACAAAGAACATCAATTAAGAGCATGAGAACGAAGCAATGTGTTAGTGCTAAGCAAATCCGTCAAGAGAATGAGCACCACCAATGTACCGGTAGCTCAACATGCAGACTGCAGAATGAGGTTAGTCAAAGCAAACAAGAGCAAGACTTGCACACAGGAGAAACAACCGGTATTTCTCATACATTGTGCTAGTATACGGGACGACGATGTTAGACTTGGTACGGTGACGACAACGATGGCGACGAGACGACCGCTTCAGGCAGCTTTGTTATGGCACTTGCATTGGCAGAGTGCAGTGCACCAGCACCACCCAGTGCATGCACTAATGTGCAAAAGAAAAGGAAAGCTTACAGAGTTGCAGCTGTGAACGCAGAGGACGAGCTTGCACCAGGCAACAAAGGCGCAGGCAGGCAGAGCTGCACCACTGGTTCACTGCCCTCTCCTGTGCACCTTATTCCCTTCCTCCCTGTCTCCCCCCCCCAACCTACAACCCATCCGTCCCCCACCCCTACCCCAGTTCCCCCCTTCCCCCTTTCCCCCCGCCATCCCCCCCCCCCCCCCCCCCTCCCCCTCCCCTCACCCTTGCCTCAGTCGCTGCAGGAGCTCCTTCGCCTCTGGCGCACTCCCTTCTCCCCCACTCCCCCCCGCCGCCCCTCCCCCGCCACTCCCCCCGACAATCCGCACCAGCGATGGAATCGCCCCTTCCGCTCGCAGCGCCTGCACCGTGACTACCTCGGACTGCAGCATGGCCAGCAGCACCCCCGCCGCATCCTCCTTGCTCCTCTGGCACGCCCCCGCGTCGAGTAAATCAATCAGGTGTGTCACCCCCACGCCGCCCTCCTGCGCTGCGATCTCCTCGCACGCCTCCGGCAGCCGGGAGAGGTTCAGCAGGACCGCCGCCGCCTTCTCCTCCATTCCAGGCAGCCCCCCGTCGTCGTTCTCGTCCTGCCCGATGAGGCTCAGCAGCAGCGGGATGGCGCCCGCACCCACAATGTCTCTCGCGCACCGCACGGAGAGAGACAGCGCAAAGAGCGCGAGAGCGGCGTCTTTTCGCCCGCGGGCGGACCCTGTTTCCATGACGCGCACGAGGGCGGGGATGGCGCCTCCCGTGCGCACGAGCGAGCGGTTCTCGTCGTCCTTGGCCAGCACGTACAGCGCTGCTGCTGCCGTGGCCTGCGCTGCGGGGGTCGCGTGCTGCAGCACGGATACTAGAGACGGGATGCCCCCTGCCAGGACCACCTCCGGGCCCGCGTTCCAGTGGAGGAGAAGCGCGAGAAGCGCGTTCATCACGTTCTCAACCACCGCCTCCTCCTCCTCCTCTGCTGCTGCTGCTGCTCTCCCGCTCTCCCACTCGACGGTGTGTGTAGCCAAGGCGGCTATCAGGGCTTCCAAAACGCCCGCTTCCAGGAAGCTCCTGCGCTCCTCCCTGGTCTCGCCATTCGTGCGGGATTTCACCATGGCCCGTATTGATCGAGCGGCGCAGATCTTTTCCGTGGCGCTGCCCAAGGAAAGCGCATCGGCAAGAGGTGCGTACTTGCCCATGGATGGTGCTGCTGCTGCTGCTGCTGGTGCTGGTGCATGCTGTGACCCGAAACCCATCGACGCTGGAGCACGGTGGAAGGGAGAAGCATTGGCAGATGAGGAAGCAGCAGAGGCAGCAGCAAACGCAGAGGCGGCGGCGGCGAAGGAGATGGCGCTGCCGGCGCCAACACCGGCTGCTGCAGCGTCGATTTCTGGCGTCCACATGAGGCTCTCATTGCGCATGTGGCCCGAGTACCCGTTGCGGTTACCACCCGTGTAAGTACCACCTGCAGTTGCAGTAACAGCAGCAGAGGCAGCAGCAGCAGCAGCAGCAGCAGGGGACGCAGCAGCGGAAGCAGCAGTGGCAGTGGGAGTGTGCGGGTGCAGCATCCCTCCCATGTGGGTGTGGCTCCTCCTGTGAGTGCCACTGTCGCCCTGCCTCTGCCCGCCCTGCTCCCCGTCCAGCCAGTCACCCGCAGCAGCTAGCGACACCACACCACCCCCTCCGTCACTCCTGCACCTCTCACCACCACCAGCAGCAGCAGCACCACCACCACCACTGTTACTCCCCTTGCTGCCCCGCCCTTTACCTATCCTGCCGTCCTGCCCCCTCCCCTTCCCCTCACCTGCTCCCTCCCTTGCTCCCTCCTTCACGGCCTCATCTCTCCCCCTGCTTGACCCGCTTCCTTTGCCTTTCACTCTGCTCTGCTTCCCTGCCCTCTCCTCTGCCAGCAGGCACGCCAGCTCCGCTTCTCTCCTCTGCTCCTCCCCCCACCGGCCCTCCTCTCTCTTAGACCCCCTCTCGCCCCGCGCCCCCACCCCCCTCTCCCCGCCTCGCTCCCCTGCTCTCTGTGCCCCTCTCTCTGGCTTTCTCTCCCCTCCTCTCGGCCCTACCAGTTCCCCTTCCTCCTCCTTCTCACTTGTGCTACCAGCACCAACATCCAACCCTTGCTCCACCCTCCCATTCCCTACCTTAGTTACCCTTTCCCATCCCTCCACTCCTCCACCTCCTCCCCCTCCCCCTCCCCCTCCCCCCGCTCCCCCTGCTCGACCGCTCCCCCCCCCACCGTTCACCGCACTCTCCTTCTTCCCTCCGCGCTTCCCCCCTGCGCCCGGGGAAGCATCAGCCACGCGCCCCAGCGCATTGCCAAACACGTGCAGGAGGCCAGGAGGAAGAGCCGACTTGGACCGAGCCAGCCCAAGCCCATGACTCATCGCCCCTCCGATACCCCCCTTCGCCTTTCTCCCTGAACCCGCCCCACCACCACCACCACCAGCACCAGCACCAGGAGAGGCGGCAGCGGAAGAAGCAGCGGGAGAAGCAGCACCAACAGCAGCAACATCGTCGCTGCTACTGCGACTCCTGCCAAACACCTCCTCAGCCCCACCACCACCACCACCACCACCACCATAATCACCCCCCCCCTCACCCCTCCCCCTATTCTCCCCACCGCGCCCCCCCTTCCACTTCCATCCCCCCAGCATATCCGCCATTTTCCCAGCACCTTTCTTGTGGTGCCCTAGCCCTACCCCTAGCCCCATGTGACCCATGTCGGTGCCCCTGCGTTCTAAGGGCCGCTGTGAGGAGGGAAGCAGGTTGGGCGTGGTGGGGAAGGCTGCTATGGATACCATGGGGGGTGGCGGCAGGGGTGTTACCGCTGCTGCTGCTGCTGCCGATGCTGCTGATGCGGATGGTGACGGTGCTGATGATGGTGGGGATGGTGGTAGGGTTAGAGGAGAGAGACCGGGGGACGACGCATAGGCAGCGGCGTTGGCGTTAGCGTTGGTGTTAACGTTAGCGTTAGCGCTAATGTTATTGTTACTGTCAGTGTGATTCGCACCCCCACCCCCTCCCTCACCCCCACCCCAACTGCCACTGTTACCGCCACCACCACCAGCAGCAGCAGCGCCAGCGCCAGCAGCAGCGCTGTAGAGATCAATGAAAGCAGCAGCAGCGGTGGTGCCCGTGTCACTGTCACTGGCACTGGCACTGTGACTGGCACTACTGTGTCCCTTGGGTAAGCCCACCTGCAAATGCAGATCCGGAACAGAAGCAGCAGCAGCAGCACCAGCTGCACCAGCACCAGCAGTAGCGATAAGACCCACACCATAGCCAGTAGCAGCAGCGGCCGCAGCAGAAGGCGAGCGGGTGTCGAGGGGAGGCCGCGCGAGGTTGCGGCGAGGCGGGAGGGGCGAGGGGGCGTTGTGCTGCATGAGCAGCAGCTCGTGGGGAGGGATATCCACTCCCATACGCACCCCCAACCAGTCCTCCCTCACTGCCGCCACTCCCCCCATCCCCGCTCCCCCTCCGCCTCCTCCTGTCCCCCCTGTGCTTCGTTCTGTGAAGCTCCCTGCGCGTCTCTCCACAGCAGCAACCGCAGCGTCTGCAAGCGCGCCCATGCTCCTCCCCCTCTGCGACCCCCACTCAAACACCCCGCCTCCGCCTCCGCCTCCCCCTCCCCCTGCGCCTGCGCCTGCGCCAGCCATAGGGTGCCTGCCGTTACACGAGTTGCTCCGAACATGCTCCATCCGCTCCCTCTCCCTCTCCCACTCCTCCTCCCTCGCACACTCTTCCTCCTCCCCATCCCCATCCCCATCCCCTTCCCCATTTCCACTCCCACCCCCTGCTCTTCCTCCCTCTTCCTCTTCCATACCTCCTCCTCCACCTCCTCCGCCTCCTCCTCCCCTCCCTGCACCATACACCCCATCCCCCCCCATCCCTCCATCCAAAGAAACCCGTTCTCTTCCGAAATCCTCGCGACCATCCCGTGTCGCTCCCTGCTCCCACTCCGCCTCTCCCCGTCGCCCCTCCCCTTCCCCCTGCCTCAGCCGCACATCTACCTCTCCCCTTAAGCCACTCAACTCAAGAGCACCAGCACCAGCACCAGCACCACTAGCAGCAGCAGAGCGGCGGTGGAGCGGGTCGTTGTTCTCGCTGCCTTGCCGCGACACCACAGGGGTGTCAACCGGCGTGCGCGCACTGCGGCTGCGCCCACGCCCCCGCGCCTTACCCGCCCCCTGCTCCCCCTTCCCCCCTTGCTCCCCCTGCTCCCGCTGATCTCCCTGCTCCTGCTGCTGCAGTTCCGCACTAGGGTAGTCCCCACTCGCTCCTCTATCCGCGCTATAGTCACGCGACTCATCGCGGCCCTCCAAGCCCGCGTTCAGTAGAGGCACGGGGGGAGTCTTGGACCGTTCCACCCGCCGCGCGCCCTTCTCCCGCAAAACCCCTCTTTCTTCCGCCCCCACCTCTCCTTCTTCCCGCCCTTTTCTCTCCCTCTCCCTCGCCCTCCCCTTCTCCTTCTCCTTCTCCTTCTCCCCTTCCACTCCCGCGCGCGCGGACCCGGCGCCCCTCTCCCCCACCTTTTGCTTCTCCTTCACCTTTTTCTCCCGCCCTTCCTTTGCCCCCTCCTCCGTCCCTCCGTCATCTTTCCCCCCGCCATCTCTGCTGCTGCTCCGGCCGCGGCGACTGCCCTTGCTGCTTGTCAAACACTGAGACCCCCCCCCCCCCGCTTTCCGCCACCCCCCCACCTACTCCGTGCAACGCCAGCCCCCCCATCACCTCCTCCTTCTCCCGCCTCGTCAGCTTCACGCTCCCCGCTGCTGCTCTGCGCAACCCTGCTCCTCTTCCGCCCGCCTTCCCCCCGCTCTTCCCCTTCCCCTCCTTCCCCGCGGGCCCTGTTTCCCCCTCCGCCTTCCCGCCCCCTTCCGCCTCGTCCCATATTCCGGTCACCTCTCCGAACGTTACTCTCCGCCTGCTGCTGCCGCTCGCCGCCGGTTGCGCCGTCCCTTGCTCCGCGCTCTCCGCGTTCCGCCAGTGCTCCGCCTCCCCCAGCACCTCCGCCAGACCCTGGTTCCCCGGCGCGGGGAAGCTGCTGCGCGTGCGGGAAAGCAACGCGCTTTCCAGCCCCTCCCGCGATCCGCGCTCCCTCCCCGCTCTCGCCTGCTTCTGACGGTTATCCGTCGGCAAACCGTCGAATGCATCCTGACCGTTAAAACTGCCGGTGGGAATGCCGCTGCCCTTCCGCGAGCCTTTTCCCCCCACGGAACTAGTCGTGCGCAACGGTTTCCGCCGCTGAGTAGGCACGGCTGCGCCTTCCGTAGCTGATGGGCCTCCGGCGGGACTTGCGGCGGATTGTGCGGCATCTACTGCAGCGACGGCGGCAGCAGCTATGGCCGCCATATCCGGCGGAGGTTGCGCCTCTTGAAACGGCTGCTGCTGCTGCTCCGTGGGATCACCCGCCTTGCCCCTCCCAAACGAGCTAGACGAGCCGCGAGAAGCCCTAAGACCCGCCTTCGCCTCCGCGCCGCCATCCCTCCTCCCCACAGCGCTCCCCTCGCGAGTCAATCCTTCCCCGCTCGCCGTTCTCCGCCTCTCTTTCCCGCTCCTGCTCCCGTCCCCTCCGCCCGCAACTCTCCGCTTCTCCTCCTCCCCCCCTTTTCCCCCCCTCGCATCCTCCCCCCGCTCGTGTGTGCGCGCGTGCGCATGCTCGCGCTTCTCCGCCCCCCCGCTTCCCACCTCCGCTGCTTCCCGACAACCTGCTCCCACGGCTCCCCCTTCTTCCTCCGCGCAGTTCCGCTCCGCGGAGCCGAACTCCGCGCGCTCGCTGGACACGCCACCTGCATCCACTTCCCCGCGCGCGAGATCCTCCGTGCCCGCAAACTTCTTCCTCCGCGGGCCCGTCTTCTTCTTCCCCAGCTTCACCGCGGCTCCTTCCCCGTCTTCCGCGAACTCTCCACCGGCCGATTTTCCGTTGCGCGAGCCGCTCATCCTCTCCGCCGCGTTCCCCTGCCCCCGCTCTTCCAGCGCCTCCGCTTGCGCGTGTTTTGCCCCGCGCACGGACCCGAACCCGTCTTTGCTGCGCGCCCTGCTCCGCCGCTCCGCTTTGCCCTCCGCTCCCCCCCGTTCTTCGGACGGGTTTCCATCGCGCAACTGCTCCCTCTGCTCTCTCTGCTTCTTCTGCTCCCTTTGTTCCTGCTTATGTTGCTGCGGTTGCATCGCCGTCGCGGTTGCGCGGGTCTCTATCTTTCTCGTCGCCATAGCGGCGCCGGCGGCGTGTTTGGCGGCGGGACTTTCTGCGAAGCCCGAGGGAGGCTTCGACGCGGGAATCGGCGTGATAGGTGGGAGGCTGACGTCATTTGCAGCGCACCAATCAGCAATCATGCTCCTAAGGGCGAAATTAGGGCAGAAATTAGTGTGCTCGATGCACTGTCTCGTTTTAGGGCAGGAGGAACGGCCCTCCGAAAACCAACGCTCGATGTAAGCACGATCGTATGTTTGCCCTGATGCGATAATAACGGGGTCTCGCATAATCTCGAGCGACAGAGGGCACAGAAACTCCTCCGGAACGTTCGCAGCAGGATCGCTGGTTTGGCTGCTGCTCCCACCGCTACTATCGGCGCCGCTGTCGCCGCTGCTACTGCTAGGACTACCCGCATCGTTCTCCCGTTTGTCGCTTTCCCCGCCGCCGACTGCGCGACGGCTGCGCGCCGATGGTTTGGTCTTGTGACCCGCCATCTGCCGCTGCAGCGTTACCCACTTGGGCGGGGGCGGCGGGGAGAGAGTGTCTTGGCGCGAAAGGTTCCAGGCGTCTGGTTCGATAATGGGTTCGGTCGTAGCTGCCATTACTATGTCTTGTACGCGTCTACATGATAACGCGGATGTCATTTCGAGTTAAGGAAACGGGGTTTGGGAGTTGGAATGGGAACGGGAATGGGAGTCAGAGTGTAATCCGAAGGGACGAAGGGAATGATAGGAAGAAGAGGAAGACGGGGGAGAGAGGAGTAGGGGGCTGCTTATGCAGGCAATTGATTGGCAGCCAATCATTGGTGCGAAACGAGAGGGACCGATAAGTATGCGCGGCGCGGATAGCGGGAATTGCACTATGCTACATTTATGAAGTTAGACTAATGGGGTGTAGTAACGACGTGCCTTGGTGCATTGGTGTTTTGGTAGACAACTCGTCCCACATCGCCTTCCTGGTTCGCTCACTCGTACGCGAAGGGAGAGGACAGCGGCCGTCATTTCCCATTTCCTAATAGCCCTTCCTAGTCTACTAGAGATCAGTGGAGGAGGAACCACTACTCGCTTGCGGACTTTCACACACCACCCTCATTTCTCTCGTCGTCGGGGCGCTACGCAACTGCTGCGGTTTCGGTTCAAGCCCCGCAATGACGACTTTTCGTTGGCAGTGCTTGACAGCAGTGCACCAACTTTTGGACTTCCGCTGCTGCGGAGCGGAAACACCACTGCCTCTGCTGCTGCCGCTGCTGCTGCTGTTGGGGCTTCACTCACATCACAAGTTTGTTGCAAAGCGGGCAATTAATTAATACTTTCTACGTTTAAGAGCGGTGCATTTACTTCCACAATGGGTTCCGTGAGATCGTGAGGGTAGGTACTTCGAGTCAGAGTTCCAAATTGAAACCCCTGCGCGCAAAGTCTGAATGGTGTCGTCGTTGGCGAAACCGCGCAGCAGGGCTGAATGGAGAGAAGCGCACAGCGTGCTCCTATGCGGATTTTGCGGTTGCCCCTCGAACTCACCGCCAAACCTTCTCACTGTGCCTTGTGATGAGCAGCGAATCTGAAGTGCGCTTCGCTGTTGGGGCTAATATTTGAAGGACCCGGATGCATCCAAGTCTCCCACGTTGAGAATCTGGAGATTCTCGGGGTCCTGCAACGCTAACCCTGTAATTTCCGCGTTGACGGGGAGTTGGGTTGTGCAGTTTGGGTCGTCTTTTCCCAGTGATTCCAAGAACCTGCAGAACAAAAACCGATGCTTCTCTAGCGCTTGAATCTGTGCAGATAGGCACACTGGTCCACGCTTCTTTTCCCTCTCTCCACTCGCTTAGCATGGTGGTGAGCAGAGGGATTGCTAAGCTTGAAGATTTAATTCATGAGGTGTTATGGGTGTGTCATTTCTATTTTCTAATCCTTCCGAAATATCAGCCGTAACACGAAGAACCCGCTGACATTTACCCTCTCATCCTAATCTCTGTTCGCTACAGATTCCGGGCGGGAAAGGGGGAGAGAGAAGAGGGGAGGGGGGATGGTACACCAGAATTCTTTTAGATACCCACGACATTACCCGTAATTTTTGTGTTTCATGAGCAACAACTATTTCGCCTGCTCGCTAATATTCGCCACGGGCAAAATCGGGACTGTAGTGGGCAGGTGAACAAATGTAACCAGCGTCTCCACAATATCTCACGAACGGACGGATGCCAGCGTGATAAGCTGTATGTTCAACGGCTGCGATCAAAATATGGGCTTGTATCGTGCGTGCAACTGGCAGGTACCAAATGCAATTGGGCAGGATGAAGAAATTTGACGAACTGAATTTGCGTACAACAGCTGAGCATCCTGTGTAGCGAGCGGGTGTGGGTGGGGGGGGGAGAGGTGTAGCTTGGCTTGGTGGTTTGGGGCTGGGTTTGGAGGTTCTCACAGGTTGGGGTGGGGGAGAGAAAGTAGGTGAGGTGCACGCCACATCTAGCGCAGGGTCGCTAGTACCCCCGCTAAAGCTACTTACCCCAACATTTGCTTCTGCAATGGTTCAGAGGTGTACCGCGGCTGTGGTCAGACAGAAAGAAACTGATGAAGCCTGTCCCAAGCTGGGATTGGAACGGGGAAGTCGTTTCGGCGATCGGGATTGGCCAGCTCTTGGCGGAAGGCGTCAAATTCGACCATCTAGAACTACAGAGACGGGCAGAGACGACGACAAGTCCCTGAGAAACGAGAAGGACGATATTATTGGCGCAAGGCACGCAACATAACCAATCATGTACGGGGATGAGGCAGCCCTTGTCTTGCTCTGTACAGTTCATGGTTGGTTCCACTTCGCTAAAACATTCATACTGTAAAAGCTGCTTCCAATTGCAGTACACGTTCAGCAAAATCAAGAACTCTTCACCTCCTTTGGATGTACCATACATGATCTTCAGGATTCAGGGTTCTTCGGTCGTTCTGTACACACCTCGCAAAACGAATTGTGAAGTTCCTATCCCAGTCGCTCCCCCCCCCCTTGACAACACTCCAGCTGGTTCAGCGCGTCTCGGGCACGGACCTTGCGTTGCATCACCTCCACCACCACCTCACTGATCTGACAAGGGGAAAGAAATAATACCCGCTCATCCTCACCACCTGTTGTATTGTGTACCCAGAAAGGAACAAAGATACTGGGTGCTGCTGCCATTCGTACAGTACAGCAACCTGCGTAAACTACCCACACAAGTTTGAACGGAGCAAGTGAAGTAACTTCAAAGCAATACAGAGGGGAGGGGAGGGGTGACAACTTGCAAGTGGAAAAGCTGGGGGGTGGGGTGGGGGGGGAGGGGAGGGGGGTTGGGGGAGGGGATTTGTTTGAGGATCAGCTGCGGACATAAGGGCTGTACCTTATCGGTCTACATGTTTGTGAAGTGGTCTGAGAAGCATTGCCTACCTCACGAGCATGTGATTTCGAACCAGTCACAATTTTCAAAGACTGACGTTTAGTGCCCATTAGGGTCTAAACAGTTCGTTCTATCAGCCGTAGGGTAACGTTTCGGGAAACATCCAATTGCGGGGATGCTGTGGTACATACACACAACGAAAGTGGCTCCCTGTGACGTGGGACGAGAAGTGCCTCCACTCAGCTGGAGACGAGAAATCTACAAGCCGTCAGAAGGCTAGCGGCAAGCACGAAATGTCTTTATCGAACCCATACATCCTACGGCCTCCTGCTGCTGGAAACGAAGCGCTTGCCGTTGCTGCTTGCACAATACAAAAAAAAAAAAAAAAAAAAAAAAAAAAAAAAACAATAGGTATGATTGCAGGTCGGGTCACAAGCTCGAAATTGCCCGATCTGGGGAAGCAAGAGGATCACAAACGGGACCAGGTTGGGACCAGCTATTTTGTGGCTGAAGCGCTCGGGATGGAGTTAGGATTGTACGTGTATCGAAATTTTCACACCCGTGGGGAATTACACCCGTGTACGCATAGTTTTCCCGGAAACGAAGATTGTTTCAAACTATATTTTCTAAGGGGGTAATTGTGACCTAGCAACTTTCCCTTATTCGCGTAGATTAGAGTGCAATTGAGTGAATGGACGAAGATTGCACTATCGGTGCAAAAGTATACACTGGGCAAAGGTAGTGTAGAATAGAAAAGGCATTTTGGCAACGGTCAGTTGAAGGGGTGCCCTACGAGCCTGATGCCGAAGTTGGAAGATGTCGAGGCGTAGGAACTAGTCGCGTGTTACTAGCCGAGCCGGGCGGTTTGGGCACGAGGGTTGTGGTGGCGGGAACAGTGTTGAGGCGAGTGTCGCAAGGTGGTAACGGGCTGCTGTTGGTTGTACAGTGGGCAGGCATAATCATGTACGCGGTATACAATGCGACGAGAAGTAAGGATAATTTGTTTCCTTGCCCTGGCCCCCTCCTCAAGGGAGGCCCCTTGTGAAAGCGCGTGTACGTATGCCGCGAAAATTTCGGCTATGCAGATAACTCGGTGAGGACGGGGTGGTTTTCGATTGTGTCTAGGGGGACCCAGCTACCATCGGTGGGCATTTGGTCTCTCCAATGTATCAATAATTCGATGTGTCGTGCTCCACGTGGGTTTCCCACTTCGTGACTTTTTTTTTTACCTTTATTTTTTCGAGTGTGATGATTGGTTCGGTTGACGGGAAGTTCATGCTGGACGAGCGGTTGCGTAACAGCTGAATCATTGACGGGACGTAGGTGTGGAGGAGGCTTACGCGGAAGGACGGGCTAACATACCAGGCAGCGGGCATGAGGAGGTGGGTGGTTACGGAGGTGATCATGTGGCTGATGCGAAATGGCCCGCAATGTCTTGGACGTAACTTTGGGTGATGGGCAGGTGGAGATAATGAGTGTCGAGCAAAATGAGGTCCTCGGATTGGTAAGTGACGAGGCGTTGGTGGCGATCGGCGTTGCGCTTAGTGATGATGTTTGATTTGATTATCGCGTCTGCTGCTCGGGCCCGGGTTGCTTGCAATATTTCCGCGAACTATTGTGCATATGAGATAGGGTTGTCGGGGTTCGACGTTGTGTCTACTGTACGGTTCTGCCCATTAATTGCTCCATGGCCTGGTTGGTGCGTTCAGTTTGACCGTCAGTCTGGGGGTGCCAGAGTGATGGCACTGGTTCCTCTAGAAGTTGCTTGTAAATTTCGTGTCACGGTCGGTTATAATTGCTGCTAGTATCACGAGTAGGAGAACGACGGTGGCAATGAACAGGCGATTGATTTCTTGCAAGCTATGTAATGAACCATCTTTGTCAGCCTATGGACAACTACGAGGATCGCGTTGTTCCCACTTGCTCCAACTGATAACCCCGTGACGAAGTTCATCGTCACCTGCTGCCAAGCACGCTCTAGGGGTGGTATTGGCCGCGGTCATGATGACTTCAAGAGATGGAGAGTGGGATACGATGCTACGTGTCCCTGTACGTAGGTCAGCATCTTGGGCCACTCTTAATACCGCTGCAGCTGCTATCGTGCATTTTTTACCCCGACATGTCATGAGGTAATCTTATCGTGTGCCTCCTATAGTAATAATTCCCGCAGTAGGGGGTAGCCCGATACTCAGATGCGATTGGTGCCGGCTTTTACGTAATACACCCCTCGTGCTACTGCGAACTGCTGCGAGCTGCCACCAATGAAGAACGGCCTACTTGATAACCGTGGGTAAATATTTCCATGAGCAGTGGGCTAGTCTAAGCGAGTAGTACCATGCGTGTTTGGGTAACCGGGCGGGTAAATGCGTCGCCAATGTTGGAAGCACCCTTTTTATGGGTGATGTTAGTGCGTCGCCAATATTAGGTGGACTCCAAAAAGTCCAACTATTGGATCTGGCGTGGGTTTAGGTGGGGCTGTACGTGGAGGTACTGTAGTGATCCGTGGCGTGTCCATATTGTCAAGTCGGCGCCAATCAGGAAACAGTGCCACACTTTGAAGACGTGCACGATCGCGAGCATTTTGCGGTCGTGAATCGAGTAAAATTTCTCAGGCGGGTCATGTCAGAACATTATATAGCTTATGCTGTTGTGTAGGCTATAGTGGGGTATCCCATAAGGGGTACAACCCAATTAGGGTTTCCCATATGTACTCACTTCATTCATAGTTCAAACATTCTCGTTCTTATTTCACATGGAATCAGAGCAGGTCCCCTCCTAGGGACTGCTTCTAGGGCCCACCGAAGCGCGCCCCGAGGCGCGTTTTCCTTTTTTTTTTAGCGACCCTCCGTGTCGCCCCTCGCGGCCCCGCCGCCCTCCCTTCGCGGCCCCGCCACTCTGCTCAAGCGGCCCTGCCGCCCTTCCTTCGCGGCCTCGCCGCCCTACTAACGCGGCCCCGCCGCCCTTCCTTCGCGGCCCCGCCGCCCTGCTCGCGCGGCCCAGCCGCCCTCTGCTTCGCGGCCCCGCCGCCCTGCTCACGCGGCCCCGCCGCCCTCTGCTAAGCGGCCCCGCCGCCCTGCTACAGCGGCCCAGCCGCCCTCACGTCGCGGCCCGCCCGCCCTCTGCTTCGCGGCCCCGCCGCCCTGCTCACGCGGCCCCGCCGCCCTGCTCACGCGGCCCCGCCGCCCTCTGCTAAGCGGCCCCGCCGCCCCACTACAGCGGCCCCGCCGCCCTCACGTCGCGGCCCGCCCGCTGCCCTACCTGCGGCCCGCCAGCCGCCCTACCTGCGGCCCGCCCGCCGCCCTAACTGCGGCCCGCCCGCCGCCCTACTTGCGGCCCTACCGCCGCCCTGCCTGCGGCCCGCCCGCCACCCTACCTGCGGCAAGCCCGCTGCCCTACCTACGGCCCCCCCCCGCCGCCCTACCTACGGCCCGCCCGCCGCCCTACCTGCGGCCCTACCGCCGCCCTACCTGCGGGAGCCGCCTAGCAGCAGAACCGCCGGGAGCCGAGCCGCCCTGCCGCCGAGCCGCCCGGGAGCCGAGCCGCCCTGCCGCCGAGCCGCCCTGCCGCCGAGCCGCCCGGGAGCCGAGCCGCACTGCCGCCGAGCCGCCCAACAGCCGAGCCGCCCAGCAGCCGAGCCGCCCTGCCGCCGAGCCGCTGAGCAGCCGAGCCGCCCTACTGCCGAGCCGCCCGACCTGCCCTGTCCGGTGAGCACAGCCCCACTGTCACTGCGTGCCCTTCCCCTACTGCTTGCACTGCTCGTCTGTCGTCGTCATGGCTACCCCTAGTGTCCTCGCTTTTGACGCTGAGGGTCGAGCCATTGACTTTGAGGTCTGGGTCGACGACCTGCAGCTGTTCTTACAGTGCGATAGGGCGGACGGTCTTTCCCTCTTTGACCTCACCTCTGGCGCCTCTCCTGCCCCTGCTACTGATGCTGACCCCACTGTTCGCTCTCAGTGGGCCACCCGCGATGCTGCTGCACGTCTTGCTGTGCGTCGCCACCTGCCTACCACTGAGCGCGCGCACTTTAGTCAGTACAAGAGTGCTCAGACCTTGTACGACGCTGTAGTTGCGCGCTACTCTTCCCCTGCCACTGCTGCCCTGAGCCGCCTCATGCTACCGTACCTCTTTCCTGACCTTACTGCCTTTCCCACTGTCGCTGACCTCATTACGCACCTCCGCACTAGTGACACTCGCTACCGCGCCGCCCTTCCTGCTGAGTTCTGCGCCAAGAACCCCCCCCCATGTACATCACTCTCTATTACATAGTCACACGCCTCCCTGACTCCCTTCGCGTAGTCAGGGACCACTACCTCTCGGTCTGTCCCACCACTCTCACTGTCGACCTCCTCGAGAAGTCCCTCCTGGCGGCGGAGAAGAGCATCGTCGCTGTAGGAGCCTCTCGTGGTGACCCTCGCACCCCCATCTTTGAGGGGTGCTCTCCTTCCCCCCTGCTGCCCTCTGTTGCCTCTGCTGCTGCTGCCGACCTGCTTGGTCTTGAGTCGGTCTGCGCGGCGTCTGCCCCTAGCGGGAGACGCCGCCCTGGCAGGGGCAAGGGGGGCAAGGGCGCGGGTGGAGCTGGCGGGGGCGGTAGAGGAGGCGGTGGAGGCGGAGGAGGGAGTGGGGGTGACGGTTGGAGTGGTGGCGGGGGCGGTGGTGGCGGTGGCAGCAGCGGAGGAGGAGGCGGTGGTGGCGGCATCGGTGGGAGCGGAGGCAGCGGTGGTGGTGGAGGTGGAGGCAGCGGTGGCGGAGGGGGTGGAGCTGGTCGGGGTGGTGCCCCGCAGCGTAGCGGCCCTAGTGGTGGCCAGCGTCAGCAGCAGCAGCAGCAGCAGCAGCAGCAGCAGCGTTCGCGGGACATCCCCCCGCCCCAGCAGCTCCGTGAGTGGTACACGCAGCGTCAGCGGGGTGGGGGTTTTGGTCCGTGCACCTACGTCCTTCGTTCCGGTGACCGCGCGGGTGAGCAGTGTGGGGGTGCGCACCCCACTCAGCGCTGCTTTGGCCGCCTGACGGACGCTTGGCGTCAGCAGTTCCCCGAGGCCAGTGAGATTCCCCGTTGGGGAGAGCTGTCTAGGGCTGGCGTAGCTATCTTTGATCTTGACTTTGATGCTATCCTTGCTGCCATGTATGCTGTGACTATTAGTGAGGAGGGTGACTGTTACCGGTGTTTCCCGCCCGACCCGGGCATTGGTACTGCTACGCTAGGTACTTCTGAGGCTGCTGCTCTAGGTGCCAGTGCGTCTGCACTCTCAGGTACTGGTGAGGCTGCGCTCTCAGGTACTGCGTCGGCTTCGGCCTCCCTCACCTTCACGCTTGACTCAGGGGCTTCTCGCTCCTTCTTTCGAGACCGCACCACACTCACGCCGCTTGGCCGGCCGGTTGCAGTTTCCCTGGCTGACCCCACTGGGGGTCCAGTCCTCTCTCACTTCTCCACTGTCCTCCCGTGTCCGGCTGCCCCCTCGGGCACCTTGTCTGGTCTGTACCTCCCCTCGTTCTCGACGAACTTGGTGAGTGGTGCTGACCTCCAGGATGCGGGGGTTCACCAGTTTACTCCTGCGAGTCAGCGGGTGACCCACTGCTCGGACGCCCGCACAGGCCGACACCTGGCCACGTTCTCGCGTCGGCCGGGGTCGAGTCTCTACACACTGACCACTGCGTCTCCTCCTGTCCCTGCGTCTGGCCAAGTAGCTGCGTCGGGTCAGGTGTTTGCTGCTGCGTCCAGGTCTGGTCCTGAGTCTGCCCCCTGCTCGTGTCGCCGCTTGTCTCACGAGACTCTCCTGTGGCACCACCGTCTTGGCCACCCCTCCTTGCTTCGTCTTCGGGGCATGGCTTCCCGTGTCCTTGTCTCTGGTCTTCCCCGGTCTCTCCCTCCCCTTCCTTCGGGACCCGGACCTTCTTGTGTCCCCTGTGTCGAGGGGCGGCTCCGGGCTGCCCCTCACTCCTCCCAGTTCCCCCCGACAGAGGCTCCACTGCAGACGCTTCACATGGACGTGTGGGGCCCCGCCCGCGTCCGTGGGCAGGGTCACGAGCGCTACTTCCTGCTGGTGGTTGACGACTACTCGCGTTACACCACAGTCTTCCCCTTGCGCAGCAAGGGTGATGTCACTGAGGTGTTGATCGACTGGATCCGCGCAGCTCGTCTCCAGCTCAGGAGGAGCTTCGGCTCGGACTTTCCGGTTCTGCGTCTGCACTCTGACCGAGGTGGAGAGTTCTCCTCTGGCCTTCTGCGAGCCTACTGTCGTGCACGAGGCATCCGCCAGACCTTTACGCTTCCGGACTCTCCACAGCAAAATGGGATTGCTGAGCGCCGCATTGGCATGGTCATGGACGTCGCTCGTACGTCCATGATGCATGCGGCTGCCCCCCATTTTCTGTGGCCGTTTGCGGTTCGGTACGCGGCGCATCAGATCAACCTTCACCCCAGGGTCTCCCGGCCGGAGACCTCCCCAGCTCTGCTGTGGACGGGGAAGGTCGGCGATGCGTCTGCGTTCCGTGTCTGGGGATCTCGGGCGTTTGTCCGCGACTTGTCTGCGGACAAGCTGTCCCCTCGTGCTGCTCCCTGTGTCTTCCTCGGCTTCCCCCCTGACGCTCCAGGGTGGCAGTTCTACCACCCCTCCTCTCGGCGTGTTCTGTCCTCCCAGGACGTCACGTTCGACGAGTCAGTCCCCTTCTACCGCCTCTTCCCCTACCGCACTCCTTCCCTCCCCCCGCCACCGCACTTCCTTGTGCCAGGTCCCCCCCCGGTAGACCCCCTTCCCCCTCAGGGTCCTGCCCCTTCAGGTGTGTCCCAGGTAGACGCAGTCGAGCCGGTCGAGGTTGCTGGTGACTCTGGTCCTGCTGCGGGTACTGAGCCTGGGGGTGCTGACTCTGGGGGTGCTACGCGCGTGGGTGCTGAGCCTGGGGGTGCTGAGCCTGGGGGTGCTGAGTCTGGGGGTGCTGAGCCTGGGGGTACTGCGACTGGGGGTGCTGAGCCTGGGGGTGCGGAGTCTGGGGGTGCTGAGCCTGGGGGTGCTGCGACTGGGGGTGCTGAGCCAGGGGGTGCTGCGTCTGGAGCTGCTGAGCCTGGAGCTGCGGAGCCTGCGGCCACTGGACCTCCCCTTGTGGCGTCTGGCGGTGCGGGACCTGGCGGTTCTCCGGGTGCTTCGCCTCGGCGGGAGCCCCTCTCTCCACAGGAGCTGCGCGAGTGGTTTGCCAGGCGCTGGAGGCGTGCTGCTGGGGCTGGAGGTTCTTCGGCTGCTGAGGGTGCTGGTGCCGCGGGTCCCGGAGGTGCTGGAGCTGGAGCTGCTGAGGGTGTTGGAGCTGAGGCTACTGCTGACGGTCCTGCTGGGGGTGCTACTGGTGCTGCTGGAGGTCCTGGAGCTGGAGGTTCTACTGGCGCTGGTGCTACCGCTGGGGGTACTGGTGCTGTCCCTGCTGTGTCTGGAGTCGCCGCGCGGCCTAGGCCGTACTTCGTTCCGCTCCTTCAGCAGGTTCTTGGTCTCCCGCCTTCTACTGGTCCTCCTCCTCCCTTAGAGTGTCCACAGCCTGTCCTGTCACAGTTACAGTTACAGCCGGCCTCCCCACTGCCCGCTCCTTCTCCCTACACTGGTCCTACTGGAGGTCTTGCTGAGCGTCGTGAGCCTGCGTCTCGCCCTGCGTCGCCTGTCCGTGCTGCTCGCACTAGTGGTCGTGGTTCGCGTCAGCGTCCTCCTCCTGTCCCTGGCACGCACCGGATGTCTCTGCGTCCGTCCACTGCTCCTCTGCGTGCCCCTTTGCCTTCTCCTCCTGAGTCCTCTCTTCCTGCTCTTCCTGACCCGGAGTCGGACTCTCTTCGTGCTGCCAGTCCTGCTGTCACACGTCTCCTTGCTACTGTCGTCACTGACCCCTCTTTTGAGTCCACTGCTGCGTCTGCGCTTGTTGCTGAGCTTGTCGACTTTGCTGCTCGCTGTCGTCTAGACTACGCTGCCGGTCTTGTTGCTGAGTCTGCGTCTGTCTGTCCTCCGTCCGTCGGGGGTGAGTGTGCTCTTGGCACGGACGTCCTTGAGGACAGGCAGGAGGAGTTCCGGTGTCTGGCTGCTGCTTCACCTCATCTCGCGTCCGTACTACTTGCCCCTGAGGGAGACCCGGATGCACTAGACATCCCGACTCCGCGCTCTTACGCGGAGGCCGTAGAGGGTCCCTACTCCTCTCAGTGGCAGGCAGCTATGGATGCAGAGATGGCGTCCTGGAAGTCCACAGGCACCTACGTTGACGCGGTTCCCCCTCCTGGGGCGAACATCGTCAGTGGCATGTGGATCTTCAGGGTGAAGCGGCCGCCGGGCTCTCCACCTGTCTTCAAGGCGCGGTACGTCGCTCGTGGCTTCAGTCAGCGGCAGGGAGTTGACTACTTTCAGACCTTCTCTCCCACCCCGAAGATGACCACTCTTCGGGTGCTGCTGCACATAGCCGCTCAGCGCGACTACGAGCTCCACTCTCTTGACTTCAGTACTGCTTTCTTGCAGGGTAGCCTGCACGAGGAGATCTGGCTGCGCCGTCCACCTGGCTTCACTGGGACTTTCCCTCCTGGCACCCAGTGGAGCCTCCGACGGCCAGTCTACGGTCTCCGCCAGGCACCGCGTGAGTGGCACGACACACTGAGGACTACGCTTGCGGCTCTTGGGTTTGCTCCCTCTACTGCTGACCCGTCGTTGTTTCTGCGCACCGACACTTCTCTGCCGCCGTTCTACGTCCTCGTGTACGTCGACGACTTGGTCTTTGCCACAGCTGACACGGCTGGACTAGCCTACGTGAAGTCCGAGCTGCAGAAGAGACACACGTGCACAGACCTGGGTGAACTGCGCAGCTACCTTGGCTTGCAGATCACTCGGGACAGAGCACACCGCACCATTACCTTGACTCAGTCACACATGGTGCAGCAGGTCCTTCAGCGCTTCGGCTTCACGTACTCCTCGCCTCAGGCCACTCCTCTGTCTACTCGCCACTCGCTCTCAGCTCTGCCTTCGGATGAGTCCGTAGAGTCGAGTGGCCCGTACCCAGAGCTTGTTGGCTGCCTCATGTACCTGATGACCTGCACACGACCTGACCTTGCATACCCTCTTAGCATTCTTGCACGCTATGTTGCTCCTGGGAGACACCGACCAGAGCACATGGCTGCAGCGAAGAGGGTGTTGCGCTACTTGTGCAGTACGTCGGGCATGGGGCTAGTGCTTGGAGGGCGGAGTCCAGTGGTCCTCACTAGGCACGCGGATGCTTCTTGGGCTGACGACCAGGCTACGCAGCGGTCGTCGCAGGGTTACACCTTCAGTCTTGGTTCCGGCTCTGTCTCGTGGCGGGCTACTCGCTCGTCCTCTGTTCTCGGCTCCAGTTGTGAGGCTGAGATCTACGCCGGGGCCATGGCTGCACAGGAGCTTCGCTGGCTCACCTACCTGCTGACTGACCTTGGAGAGCCGCCTCGTTCTCCTCCAGTGCTGTACGTAGACAACAAGGCCATGCTGGCCTTGTGTCGAGAGCAGCGCTTGGAGCACAGAACGAAGCACATTGCTCTCCGTTACTTTCTTGCTCGTGAGCTGCAGCAGCGTGGTCAGTTGCGACTTGCTTACGTGGCCTCTGCGGCCAACACTGCTGATGTGTTCACCAAGGCACTTGCGCCTTGTGACCATCAGCGCTTCTGCACCCAGCTGGGTCTTGTACCTGTCTTGCCTCACTTGCTCTCTTCTTGACCTTGCTTGTACTGTTACATATATATACCTGCTCTTGCTTGTCTAGCTCTATATATATATGTGTACTCCTGCATGTGAACTGGCCTTGTGGCCTTGTCGTTGTGCTCGGACTGTGTGGTGACTTTGTGATCCACCCTGAGCTTGCTCTGCTTTGCTTGACTGGTCTTGTGACCCCTTGTTCTCCCCCACTTTGCCTATGGGGGTGTGTCAGAACATTATATAGCTTATGCTGTTGTGTAGGCTATAGTGGGGTATCCCATAAGGGGTACAACCCAATTAGGGTTTCCCATATGTACTCACTTCATTCATAGTTCAAACATTCTCGTTCTTATTTCACAGGTCAAGTTTTTGTGACTCGTACGTGATGGGCTGCGGGTCGTCACCGAAGTTTTGTAACAATACGGCCCCAATAGCAATGTCACTAGCGTCGATAACCATGTCGAATGGGAAGTATGCAGAGAGAAACACTACAACGCTGGGAGCTAGACTGCAGGGTAGGCACGGATTGTGAGAGTGATCGCATCGTTCCTTGCCTCTAGCACTTGTGCGTTCACTGAGCAAAACAGCTAGAGTTTCACTAGGAAAAGTTGGGAATCCCGAATGAACAACCAATGGCAATAATGACTGCATCAGATGCAAGGTTGGATAGCGCACACGCAGGTCGATCGCCAGCGCGACAAAGTCATCGATCTGTCAACATAGCAAGTTGGCAGCTCGCCAACGCAGCTCGTAGGCGACTTGCCTGTCAGAGTAAAAGGCCCCGCCCTCGCTTGGGCGGAAGCATTCTTTGGGACGACGTGGTGAATTTGACGAAGTGATCGTCGCAATGGATCAGCCCGTCCTCTGAAACCGCGGAGGGGTTTCGAGGAGGTGGTCCTCTGATTCACCAGCCCATCGACGAGCTCTGGTCGACGAGGTGTTGTTTGACGAGCTCGTCCTCTGATCTGCTAGTGAGTCGCGCGATCTCTGACGGACACGTTGCAGTCCGAAGAGCCTCGTTCTCTGATCGAAGGGGGCCGTTCGGCGAGCCTCGTCTCGGCGAACGGGTCGGCCGAATTCGTGCGACTGCTGAACTCTGTGAAGGCATGCGAAATTCGCTCGGGTGGTTCTTAGCGAAATTTCACCTACGAAATGGCATTACGTGCTCGACGGTGGACACCTGACGAAACCGTCGGAACGTTTTCTACCTGGCACCTGCGCAATGTCTCTGACGGTGCAACCGTCTACCTGCACCTGCTCGGCAGGTGCACACCTGCGCACATATTCACCTGCGATTGCAGCGCTGGCAGGCCGCCCTGTTGCAGCGCTGGCATGTCGCCCTTCTGTTACGCTGGCAGGCCGCCCTGCTGCAGCATTGACGAATCACTCTGATGCAGTGCTGGCAATTCGCCTTGCAGAATTCTTGCTAGGGGTTCCAATGCCATTCTAGTCATATCACTTGCATGCCTGATTTGTGTACTCTAATTCTCAATATCTCAATGTTCTTTTCAATTTCCGTAGTAGAAACTCTGGCCAAATTTCTCTGTGAACACAGCAAGTACTAGTGACTATGCTAGAGCGCTACGATCACCCGCACAACCCCGTGCCCTCCTCCGCAGTCCACTCCCGTTGTAGGGGGACTCTCAGCATGGTGCGGTGAGCGTGGAACGACCCCGCGTTAGAACCTTCACATTAGACAACATTCTGCTCTATGCTTAAGTCGTTGTAGGCCGGCAACTATCTAGACCGCCATGGACGACCAAGGAGTCGATGCCGGAGTAGAGGATACTCTACAGGCGCGGTTGGATGTTGTTCGGGCACCCCACGAGGCTGGCGGGTACGGCGAGGCGGACTTGGAGATTTTGCTCCTTGGAACTCGTGCGCAATGGGCGCGTGAGCACCCCCCTCCCCGTGCTGAAGCGGACGGCGCGTCCGCCTCTCCCCGACCCATGCACAACGAAGGTGAGAGCGGAAATGTTGTCGGCGGTGGATGCACGGGAGTTCGCGGAGTGATTCGGGCCGCCGATGTTGGCGTTGGCGGAGTGCAGGTGCAAGTGCTGCGGTTGACGGCGGCTGCAGGCAGCTCGAACGGCAACACCGATGGTCGACGTCATTCTCCTCAACGGAGTGGAGTCAGGCCGATTTCGGTGACTCATGCGTCGGCTGGTCGTGACGGAGGCATCGCTCCGGCGTACGGCTACTTAAAAATTTCGACGGACAAGATCGCTATGTCGAAGCTGCTCAAAGGACGCCACGATTTAATCATATGGATCGAATCCATCGAGCCTCAGCTGGAGATCGCCGGATTGAAGAAGTTCGTTGACGGTAAGGTGGAGACGCCGGACGAAGACGACTCTGAATTGTGGGCGGAATTTCGCGCCGCTCATCTTCTGACCTTCATGGTCCTTTCGCGTTGCTGTTCGCCACTGGTGCAAGTCGCGTTAAAGCCGTGCCGACTTCGTGTGGACGCCGGCTACCAAGCGTGGCAGTACATCATGCGCACCTACAAAGCGATCGACGACCTCTACATCAGCCAACTGGAGAAGAGATTGGCCACCATTCGCATGGGCGAGCAGGAATCGGCGACCGAGTACTGCAATCGAGCGTGACGAATTTTGGCCGACATGCGAATGGCTGGCTTCAAGTACTCGGTGGCATCGTATGGCACGAATGTCATCAACGACCTCCCATCAAGCTACAATCTGATGCGCCGGATGCTGATAATTCCCGGCACTCGCAAGACTCTGAACAAGGATTCGCTTTCGAGTCACATCACCCATGATGACTTCATGCAGGAGTCTCAGCGGTCTTCGGAGCTTCTTCCGCAGGCCAACTTCGTTGCTCTGATAAAGCGGGGATGTCAGACGGAGCAGCGTGGGACGTCAGGCGGAGGTGGAGGCGGTGGCGGAAAGTCGTCGAACACGAAGTCGTCGGAGGGCGTCGACCGCGGGAAGTCGGCGAAAGGCAATTATCGTGGTAGCAGTGGTTCGCGTCGACGAGAAGGCCGCTAGTACTTTCGCGAAGACCCCGACCATCTCTCGTACGACTTCCCTGACCGCGATGAGTCCGACAGCGATCAGAGAGGAAGCCGCGGAAAGTTTGACAGCGACCGTTGTCGTCGAGACAATCAGCCGCGCAAGGAGAAGCCAGCGTCGTCGAAGACGCCGTCGAAATTAGAAGGAGATACCTCGAGCGGCAAGGAAGCCTCTTGTTCGATGGTTGGAGTGGTTGAGCCAACTATTTCGCTGGCGCCGGAGGCTGAGGAAGATTTCCAGGCGGTCGGTGCAGCCGTGCAGGCGAATCCGACCGTGGTGCTCCTCGACAGCGGCTGCTCTCATCATCTAATGGGAACACGAGAAGCCTTGGTTGACATGAAGCCAGGAGGCGAAATCCATCACGTGCGCGGATTCAACGGGGCGCTTCAGAATGTCAAAGGTCATGGCACAGTTGCTCTGAAAGGGGAGACCGGAAATCAGATTCTGATCCCCGACGTGGTGTACGTCCCGGGAGCGCAGGCAAAACTGTTGTCGCCTGGCCAGCTGAAGGACAGCGGAGTGAAGCTGCAGGATGAGGGCGACGAGATGGTGCTCGTTTCTGCTGCAGGAGATGTGCTCGGTCGAGCACGCTTCACCGGCCGGGTCCTCTGCACCGATCTCCGCCCCTGCCCCTCGAAATCGACGACATCTTCGACGGAGGCAGTTGCTCTGCGGACGATCGCATCGGCGACAAAGTCAACGCCGGGCAAGTGGCATCCGAGGCTTGCGCACGTTGGCATTAACACGATTAAGAGTTTGGCGAAGCATGGTGTTGCCATCGGTCTGGACATCAAGAAGTCGACTGGAGCCGACCTACCGTGTGCCTCCTGTGTCGGCGGAAAGCTAGCGCGACATACTTTTCCAGAGAAGGGACCGGACGCTGAAAACGCTCTCGACGTCGAGCACATTGACCTCTGTGGCCCCTTCCGCGTGACCGCCATGGATGGGAGCCTCTATTTCCTCCTCCTCAAGGACCGCAAGACTCGATTTGTGTGGGTCCGTCCGATCGCAAAAAAGAGCGACGTGCTCGTCGTTTTCGAAAAGTGGCTGAAGGAAGTGGAGCGACAGACCTCGAAGTCGGTGAAAAGGTTGCACTCTGACCACGGAGGGGAGTTCCTTGGTCGGGCCTTCACCGATCTCGTCGAGGACAAGGGTATCCTCCAAAACCTCAAGTGCCCCTACACCCCGCAGCAGAACGGCATGGCGGAGCGGGAGATGCGAACGGTCGTCGAATCTGTGCGGACGATGTTGCTTCACATGGGCGTCACTGGTGGCACCTCGCCCTTCGCCAAGCAGTCTCGGTGCACAACCGTCTCAAACGGGCCTCCCTTCCTCCGAGGACGGCGCCGTATGAGCTGCTGTTCGAGAAGAAGCCGGACCTTACGCTGGCGCGCGTGTGGGGCTGCATGGTGAAGTTCATGGTCCCGGAGCAGCAGCGCGGCGAAAAGTTGGCGCCGAAGGCACGCTGGGGAATTCACCTCGGTGTTTCGCCGGAGAGCAAGGGCTGGGAGGTGCTCGACCTCACCACCAATCGTGTTGTTACAACCGTGGAAGCAATCTTCTACGTGTCAATGTCTCTGGAGGAGTGGAAGTTGGAGCATGGGCCGGCATCAGCGCGGACGAAGGATTCTCCGCTGACGGGTTCATTGCCGGCGGCGATTCAGTTGCTCAAAGCCGAGGACGACGGTCCGTCCGAAGATCCTGCTCCCTTCATTCCGCCCTCCTCGAAAGCTCCTCAGCCTCTGCCCGCCCCCCTCCCATCGCTCGCCGCCGATCTGCCTAAGTCGGCATCAACGTCGGCCGCCAGCGATGAGGGAAGCATTGATGCGTTGCCTTCGGCTCCGCCCATTGGCATCGCTGGCGGTCGACGTGGTCTGGTCGGCAAGCAAGTCGACGTTGGAGTGGAGTCGTCGAACGGGGAGCGCGTTTTAGAGGAGCCGTCGACAGGGGAGCCGTCGAACGGAGAGCGCGTTTCCGAGGAGCCGTTGATAGGGGAGCCGTCGAACAGGGAGCGCGTTTCAGAGGAGCCGTCGACAGGGGAGCCGTCGAACGGGGAGCACGATTCAGAGGAGCTGTTGAACGAGGAGCTCGTTTTAGAGGAGCGGATGACAGGGGAGCAGTTTCACGATGGCACATCGAGCGACGTGGTGGAATTCTCTGCCGACAAGCCTGCAGTTCGATGTTCCACCCGCTCCAACTTTGGCAAGCCTCCCGAGAGGCTGAACTACCATGCGTGCCTTTCGCCGATCTCCTACAGCACTTTGCTCGAAGATGCGCAGTTCGACGTTGATGTACTCGAGCTCGACCCTGATATTCACGCCGACCCAGAGCACCGCTGGGACATCGCTAACATGATAGTGAAGAAGGCGTTTGTGAGCTGGAAAGCAAGGCGGTGAAAGCACCGATGGACGAGGAAATTCGAAGTCTCATCTCCAACGGCACTTGGGAGCTGGTGGAGCGCCCGCGCGGCGTCAATGTCATGAAGAACCGCTGGGTTCTAATGACGAAGTACCATGCTGACGACACGGTCGCCCGAGAAAAAGCGCGCCTGGTGGTGAAGGGCCTCACGCAGGTCAACGGAGCTGATTACGATAAGACGTACGCAACGGTCGGGAGCTACGTTACGTTGCGGATTTTCCTCAGCATTGTCGCCGTTCTAGATCTGCACCTCATGCAGCTGGACATGAAGAATGCTTTTCTGCAGAGCAAGCTCGACCGCGTTCTCTACATGGACCAGCCTGCTTACTACAACGATGGCACTAGCCGCGTATGCAAGCTGCTATAGAGCTTGTATGGGCTGAAGCAGAGTCCTTTGCGTGGTACTCGGCGCTCGACGCTGTGCTGACGGGCGCCGGCTAGAGCAAGAGCCAGATGGACGAGGCTCTGTATTTCAGGGTTGGCGACAACAGAGTGGCGTGATGGGTGCTCGGCTACGTCAACAACCTGCTCGCCGCCAGCAGCAGCACCGCGATGCTAAAGGAGCTGAAGGAGTTGCTGGAGGCCGCTTTTGAACTGCTGGGGATCAGCCCGATCGAGAAGTGATTTGGGGCTCGAAATCCTGCGCGATCGTTCGGCGCGGAAGCTGTAACTGCACCAGCAGTCCTACATCGACAAGCTGCGTAGGTGCTTCATCGACGAGGAGCAGACTGGTCGGCGTCCGAAGAGGCCTGTTTCTGTGGACGCCTACGCGGAGCTGACTTTCAACAATGAGGACTTCCAGTCGCGCGAAGTGGAGGAGTACCGTTAGAAGGTTGGTTCGCTGCAGTTCGCTGCCACGACAACTCGGCCCGACATTGCCTTCGCGTGCAGCAAGCTGGGTTCTGGTTTGACAGTGAGGAACGACCAGCACTGGCGTGAGGTCGATCGCTGCCTCTTCTCAATCGGTGACACGCGCGATTTTGCTCTGGAGTTTGGCGGCGAACCCGAAACTCTGAAACTGGTTGGCTACGCGGACGCGGATGACGCTGGTGACAAGCAGACGCGCAGCAACACGAATGGCTACGTTTTCACCTTCGGCGGCGTAGATGTCTCCTGGACGAGCCAACGCATCAAGTGCGTTACTCTGTCCTCAACGGAATCAGAGTACATCGCGGCCACCGAAGCTGGCAAGGAGGCTCGTCGACTTCGATTCCTCCTCGCCGAGTTCCAGCTCCTCGACACTGGGACTCCGACTGCTCTGAACGTGGACAATCAGTCCGCCATCGCTGTTGCCGAGGGCTTGGGATGAAGGGAAACCTCAAGCACATGGAGCGACGCTACGCCTGGCTGCAGCAGATGGTCAAGCGCAAGAAGATTGCGCTGGAATACATCCCAACTTCCGAGCAGCCGGCGGACTTTCTCACTAAGGAGCTGCATTTTCCAGCCTTCAACCGGTGCTCTGTCGCGGTCGGCCAGGTTCGCCTTGCCAAAATCGTCGACGACGATGACGACGTGCAGCAGTAGGTGCCATGTCCTCTAACATGGCTGGTGTGGTGATCGGCGTGCGGGGGTGTGCACGCCAGAGAAATATCCTTTTGTATTCTATTACTTAGGTTCTGGGTGAACCTTGTGTGTAGGGGCCCAAGCTTGAGCTGGGCAGGGGAGTGTCGGAGTAAAAGGCCCCGCCCTCGCTTGGGCGCAGGCATTCTCTGCGACGACATGGAGAATTCGACGAAGTGATCGTCGCAATGGATCAGCCCGTCCTCTGAAACCGCGGAGGGGTTTCGAGGAGGTGGTCCTCTGATTCACCAGCCCATCGACGAGCTCTGGTTGACAGGGTGCTGTTCGACAAGCTCGACCTCTTATCTGCTAGTGAGTCGCGCGATCTCTGACGGACACGTTGCAGTCCAAATAGCCTCGTTCTCTGATCGAAGGGGGCCGTTCGGCGAGCCTCGTCTCGGCAAACTGGTCGGCCGAATTCGCGCGACTGCGGAACTCTGTGAAGGCATGCGAAATTCGCTCGGGTGGTTCTTAGCGAAATTTCACCTACGGAATGGCATTACGTGCTCGACGGTGGACGCCTGACGAAACCGTCGGAACGTTTTCTACCTGGCACCTGCGCAATGTCTCTGACGGTGCAACCGTCTGCCTGCACCTGCTCGGCAGGTGCACACCTGCGCACATATTCACCTGCGAATGCAGCGCTGGCAGGCCACCCTGTTGCAGCGCTGACATGTCGCCCTTCTGTTACGCTGGCAGGCCGCCCTGCTGCAGCGTTTGCGAAGCACTCTGATGCAGTGCTGGCAATTCGCCTTGCGAAATTCTTGCTAGGGGTTCCAATGCCATTCTAGTCATATCACTTGCATGCCTCATTTGTGTACTCTAATTCTCAATTTCTCAATGTTCTTTTCAATTTCCTTAGTGGAAACTCTGGCCAAATTTCTCTGTGAAGACAGCAAGTAGTAGTAACTCTGCTAGAGCGCTACGATCACCCGCACAAACCTGTGCCCTCCTTTGTAGTCCACTCCCATTGTAGGGCGACTCTCCGCATTGCCAACGCTGCGGAATGGCGGGATGCAAAATTTGCAGCTGAGCGGTCTGCAATCGTTTCATCCGCAGGTTATTGTATGCGCATGTGCGTGCACCTACTCCGCTGGTGCTTGTAGATCCTCTGGCCACGTGTCTCTCGGCTAGAGTTTTCACCAAGTCCCCTGGTGCTACGTAGCGTTTTCGTGTTCGCGACACCTCCGCAGACAAGATCTCGCCTCGCACTGTTCTCTGCGTTTTCCTTGGTTTCCTTGAGGACTCCTCTGACTACACTCTTTACGACCCTCCCATTCACCGGTTCTTTGACTCTTGTGACGTCCGTTTCGACGAGTCCGTCCCCTATTACGTCAGATACCCTTATCGAGGTCTCCCAGTTCCTCCCCCCCCTCTCTTCCTGACTTCAGCTCCCCCTCCTGCTCCCCCAGTACAGCCTCCTCCCCCCCCCCCCCCCCCCCCCCCCCCGGTCCCGCCTCGTCAGGTGTGTCCAACGCTACCCCTCCCCCCTCGGTAGCCCCTCAGGTGCAGCCTCCTTCCCCGCATTCCTCCTCCCAGCCAACAGCAGACCCTGCGGGAGCCGGTTTTCGTGGCGAGGACCCTTGAGGTGCTAGCTCTAGAGGTGCTGGAGTTAGAGCAGAGAGCGTACATGTGCTTGGTCATGGTTCTGGGGGTGCTGGAGTTGGAGCTGAGCCCGTGACTGCAGGAGAGTCTAGTCTTCGGGGAGCTGGTAGTTAGTGGAGCTGTCCCTGGGGGTGATACGACTAAGGGTGCACCCTCTGCTGGACCTGGAGAGCCTGGGACGGACCCTGATACTTCTGGTGGTGCTCTGGGGGTGGTGCGACTGGTTCTTTGGAGAACGGTCCTGGGGCTACCACCGCTCCGGACACTACTCCTCCCCCCCACCCCTACCCGACCCGGCACCAGGCCCGTGTTCGCCGTGCCCGTGAGGAGCAGCTGGAGTTGGAGCGAGAGGAGAGATAGTTGGAGCGGCAGCAACTGGAGCTACAGCGGCTGGAGGAGCAGCGGCCGCAGCCGCAGCCGCAGCAGCAGCAGCCACCACCTCCTCCTCCTGTCTCTGGTCTTCGGACCCTCGATCTCCCCTCTCCCTCTCCTCCCTCCTCCCCCTCTCCTCCCGTCTCTGGACCTCCGCTTCCTCCTCCTGACCCCTCCTCAGCTGTTTTCCCTCCTCCTCTGCCCTCGTTGTCCCCTCCTCTTTCTCACACTTGGCCTTTGCGTCACTCTCCTCGTGCTCGTCCCTCGTCCCCTGTTCCCTTCACTGACCTTCGTACTGCCCTGTTTCGTTCTAGTCTGCCTCGTTCATCTCTTTCTGTACTTCCTTCTCCTCCTGAGTTGGCTCTCACTGCTTCCCTCTCTACACCTGTCACAGACTACTACCGCACGTACCGTCCTGTTCACTCTCGTGTTCTCGCCTCTCTTGTTACCGACCCGTATGCTTCTCTGTCCTCTCCGTTCTTACTGCCGCAGTCACTAAGTTTGCCTTTACTTGCCGTCTTGACTGCACCGGTAGTCTCGTGGCTGCTCCTCCTACCAGTCCTCTGGCCGTCCGGCGTGAGTCTGCCGGCTGTGACGCCCTAGAGGACAAGCAGTTTGAGCTAGAGTTCCTCGCAGCCGCTTCCCCTCATCTCTGTGCCATGTTGCTCGCCCTTGACATACTGACTCCTCGCACTTACGCCGAGGCAGTATCAATGCCTTGGGCCTCTCATTGGAGAGCTGCCATGGACTCAGAGATGGCCTCCTACAGATCCACAGGCACCTACGTCGGCGAGGTTCCACCCCCTGGGACGAACGTAGTTGATGGCATGTGGATCTTCAGGGTGAAGTGGTCACCAGGATCTCCTCCGGTCTTCAAGGCACGATATGTGGCTAGAGGTTTCAATCAGCGCGGGGGAGTTGACTTCTTTCAGACCTTCGCACCTACCCCGAAGATGACCACTCTTCGGGTGTTAGTGCACGTAGCAACACAGAGAGACTACGAGTTACACTCTCTTGACTTCTCCATTGCTTTCCTTCAGGGTAGCGTACACAAGGAGGTCTGGTTGCGTCATCCCTCTGCCTTCACTTGCACTTTCCCTCCTGGGACCTAGTGGAGGCTTAGGCGACTGGTCTACGGTCTCCGTCAGGCTCCTCGTGAGTGGCACGACAACCTTCGCTCTACCCTTTCTGACCTTGGTTTCCAGCCGTCTTCTGCCGACCCGTCGATGTTCGTTCGTCATGGCTCCACACCGTTTATTGTAGTGGTCTACGTCGACGACCTGGTTTTCGTCACTGCTGACAGGGTTGCTTTGGCTGATGTGAAGCTCGAACTGCAAAAGAGACACACTTGCACTGACCTTGGTGAGCTGCGCCACTACCTTGGTCTGCAGATCACCAGGGACAGAGCCGCTTGCACCATTACACTTTGACAGTCACACATGGTGCAGCAGGTCCTTCAGCGGTTCGAGCTTTAGCACTCCACTGTACAACGCACACCTCTTGCCGTTGACCATAGACTCACTGGACATTTTCCTGATGAGCCGTTCGAGCCTAGTGGTCCTCACGCAGAGCTTGTGGGCTGCCTCATGTACCTGATGACTTGTACTCTCTCGGACCTTGCCTTCCCTCTCAACCTCCTTGCTCGCTTTGTTGCGCCAGGGAGACACCGTCCAGTTCACTAGGCAGCTGCTGTGAGGGTGGCAAAGTACGTAACGACGACATCAGGTGTGGGGCTGGTTCTTGGAGGGAGAGAGTATGTCGTGCTTACTGATCACTGTGACTCTTCTTATGCTGACGACGCTGAGACGCACAGGTCTACTCAGGGGTACTGTTTCAGCCTGGGCTCTGGAGCTTTTTCGTGGAGGTCCACATGTTCCTCCTCAGTCTCGAACTGTACTGCTGAGGCCAAAATCTACGCTGGAGCTATGGCTGCACAGTAGCTGCGCTGGCTGACGTTCTTGCTCACCGACCTTGGTGAGCGGCCGAGCTCTGCGCCGACCTTGTTCACTGATAACAAGGTGACGATTCTCCTCTGTCGAGAGCCGCGACTGGAGAGCAGAGTGAAGCACATTAACGTCAGGTACTTTCTTCTGCGAGAGTTGCAGAGGCGTGGACAGGCTCGCTTCGACTTTGTTGAGTCCGAGGCCAGCACTGCAGACATCTTCACCAAGGCCTTGCCATCTTGTGACCACCAGAGGTGTTGTGTGCAGTTAGGTCTCGTTGACACATGTTCTCGCCTTGCATAGTCTTGAGTTCTCTCCTTGTTTTGTTTGTACACTTTACATATACCTCTGTGAACAGTTGAACTAGCCTTGTGGCTCTTTTGCTTGTGCTCGGAGTGTGTGGTGACGTGATCCACCCTGAGCTTTGTTTCTTTGTGACCGATCTTGTGACCGTACACTTTTGGTTTTGCTTGACACCCTTCACTTAGACTATGGGGGTGTGTTAATTTCTGTAGTCTTAGTGATGTGTGTTATAGGGGGTACAACTGTTAGGGTTAGGTTTATGTACCCCAACCAACCTTAGGCAAACCAACACTTTCATTCTTGACAGTTCAGTTTACCATCAAATGCCATACAACATCAGTATATGCCTGAACCAACGAACAAATGGAAAGAGAGAAGACGTGTATCTGCTTGCTATGAGCTCATGCTACAGAATTCTATATTGAAACATGCCCTTCCGGCAGGGGCCATGGGTGGACATGCTCGCACCGACTCATGGTTCAGAGGGTCTCTTTCCTGGTGAAGAAATGGAGTCCGATCATAAATAACAGTCAAAGCAAACTACTTACAATGGTTATCGTGAATATTGGGGGAATGCTAGGCCAATCTAAAAGTACAGGCCGACATGTGTGTATTTTTCCATGATTCATGCAAAGAAAGAACAGGTACACGTTTTCAACCAGTGGTTGATGCAGCGGCTGCACTCTACTAGTGCTATTGATACTTCTGGCCAGGTGGAGTAGAGCCTTCTGGCTGCCTCCAGGGCAAGCACCACCGAAGCCATGGTACTACTCAGTCCTACTAGTACAAGTTCTGGTGCTGCTGGTAGTTCTAGATGCCGGGAGGGATAAGCAGGGTGCTGGTCCCCTGAATAGTAAAGTCCGAGCCTACCCACAGGTTCGGCACAGCGAGCACGCTCGGCAGCGCGGCGGGGCCTTTGAAGGCGACGAAGGGCTGGAAGTTGGGGCCGCGCTTGGTGATCTGCGTGCCCTCGAGAGTGTCGAGCAACGTGCCGCCGGGAAGGTCCGTGAGGTTGCGGTAGAGGTAGCGCGTGGTGATTGTGTTGAAGGAGAGAATGGCCGTCTGCTGGTCCGAGTTGTAGTTTCGTAGCACGACGATGTTGGCGGGAATCAGGATGGTGATGTCTGTGAGCGGGATGAGCGATTTCACTGCGGCGGGAGGGAGGAATGAGGGTTTTTTCAGGGAGGTCTTGAGAATGAGACCAGGACAAGTGCTGATTTTCGATTTTAGCTGAGGTATCGTCACTCTCGAATGATTGTTACCAAGAACTCAAAACATTATAAACAGACAGATTCTCTGCAGATAACACGTGAGATTTCAGCAGAACGCTCCATGAAAGGGTGATTCCGATTCGCTTATTCATATGCATCAAGGAAACGACTATGGCAATCACGAATGTTTAAAGAGAAGGTGGCGGTAAATTAGCTTACAGTATTTGTCGATGAGGTCGTGGACGTTCTTGAAATCCGGCCGCTGCTTGATGCTGTCGCTCGCTTTCCGCACCTCGGTGGCGCGCAGCGCGTGGACGTGGGAGACGTTTATTAGCGCGGAAAGCGTGACGAGAACGAAAATAAGTTTTCTGAACGATGCCATTTCTGTGGCGCCGCTGGCGGGCTAAGACAAACGCGACTTCAAATGGTAATGATCGAGAAGGGTATAATAAAGGCTTGAAACAGTCGTGTTGGTGCTGACGCAGTGTTTCGAATTTAAAGTTTGCTAGTAGTTGACGTTACACCGACCTTATTTGGTTCTGTTGAGCTGGAAGGTAATGAGGAGCAAGTCTCGAGCTTGCGATTTTGTGGAGTGGAGAGAGTTGCTTGTGTTGACAAGAATTCCCCCCCCCAGATGCATATTTGTACAATTATTGCATCCCAACGCGCCGCGCATTGTTGCTCCGACGTCACCCTTGAAAACATTGGCCGCGTCGCTCCACCGTGTGCTTCTCAGCGAGATTCGAACTTCCTCGCGACAACGCATGGTAACTCGATCATCATTGGACAGTCACCCCGCGAGAGCATTTCGTGTTCGGTGGCGAAACTTCTGTCGCATCGTAGGGCCGTCTCTAGTTTGTTTCTGGAGGCAGCTTTGTCATTTTCGAGATGCCCAACGCTGAGCGCCAAATTTATCGGCTAGACGCTGATCGTGTCGGCTAGACGGTAGTGGGGCGACTAGCTCCCCATAGGCGTTGTTGTAACGGTGAAATAGGCCAAGTGTTATGAGTTTTGAATAGAAGTCAATAACGAGGCTCTGGTCACAACAACTCACAATGCAATGAAGCCTAGCAAAGATTTAGGGAGGGGCCTAAGTAGGCGGGGGACCTAGGAAGGCGAGGTTGGGTGATGATCTGTGGTTGCCCAGTCCAAAGGCGATGCGCGGTTCACGATCAAGAGGCGAGGTCGTCGGACCGAGCCAAGCTTTCCGAGTACGTTAAAGCTCCGGTATACATTTGTCAGCAAGGTTTCGAGTTTGTATTGTGCGCCTCACAGTTTATAGGCAACTTTTCAAGTTCCTAAGGATTGAGAAAGCTTGCTTTCTGTTCTTGCAAAGGCATCGTGCTTCATTACAATTGCAGTAATTACAACATTCTCGTCCATCTATAGATTATACGGTACAAGTTTCGTATACGACTAGGGTGGGTGGGTGGGGAGTGGAACTGCAAGTTCCAAATGAAGACGTGGGTGGAGGCAAAATGGCCTCCAACCCTCGTTATGTACTCGGCGAATTGTAATTCGCCGTTGCCTTGCTGCGATACAGTCAGCTGCGCTTTCACAATACGCATTTTTAGAAAGTGTTACACACTTTCAAAAAAATTCATATTGAGAAAGCTTGCTTTCTGTTCTTGCAAAGGCATCGTGCTTCATTACAATTGGGTCTGAGACATGTGCAGTTGGGGGCGTTGAAGGCTTGCTGAGTGCGACTGCGCCTGACGAAGTTGTCGAAGTGCAGAGAGGTGGCGTTGCGTTGGTGGCACCAACTTGGTGTGATATTGAAAGGATTAGGACCGTTGTTCGTGCAAAGTTGCTTGTTCTCTTAATATGGGCGCCCCTCAGGGCCTCAGATTTCAGCGAAAAAAGGCTGATTTGGGTTAAAAAGGCTGAGATTTCAGACTTCTTTTAGAAGCAAGGCTGAATTTTCAGCCATTTTTCTGAAATTAGTAGGAAAAACTATGAGATTTCTAGTGTAAAATGGCATAAAATGACATATTTCTCTGATTTTCAGCGCAGATTTTTGTACGAACTCTGATTGATCAGCCTAGCCCAAAACCAATCTAAGGCCCTGGCGCCCCTGCTCGTAGTTGTTGGCGTCGTTGGCTCATATGAAAGGGGATATCTATGACAAATTTCTCATTTTTAAATGATATGGCAATATAACATTATACAATCTATATCCATATGATACTGTACACCTCCACAATAATGTGCCGTATGTTGTAACGATATCAACCCGAACTGTCCACCTTCCACAGGGCGACGATGGGCCCGCTGGCCAGCACGGGACCCTCGGTCCCCTTTCCCCCTTGGGGAACGGCCCTCTGGCCAGCACGGGACCCCCGGTCCCTCTCCCCCCTTGGGGAACGGCCCTCTGGCCAGCACGGGACCCTCGGTCTCTCTCCCCCCTTGGGGAACGGCCCTTTGGCCAGCACGGGACCCTCGGTCCCTCTCCCCCCTAGGGGAACGGCCCTCTGGCCAGCACGGGACCCTCGGTCCCTCTCCCCCCTTCGGGAACGGCCCTCTGGCCAGCACGGGACCCTCGGTCCCCTTTCTCAAGTGAAGGACCATGCGCGGGTGCACCAAGAGTTGATGTAGCCGTCGTTGCCCTAGTTTGTTATGCTTGGCCTCCTGCCAATAATTATGCCTTGCACCAGGAAAAATTGAAGGCTGAGGAATTATTGAATAAAAGAATTATCGAATGAATGGGAAGAGAATCCAAATTGCAACAAATAACAAGTTAGCTTGAGATAGTAGAAGGAGTTAGCTGCGTGGCAATGCTGGTGTCGAACCAGTTAATGCAGGATCAAAAGCGGGCCTCTGGCGTTTGCGTCAGTAGCGACACTGGCGATTGCGTCAGTCGCGCCCCTGGCGATTGCGTCAGCCGCGCCCCTGGCGATTGCGTCAGTCGCGCCCCTGGCGATTGCGTCAGCCGCGCCCCTGGCGATTGCGTCAGCAGCGAGCCTGGCGCTTGCGTCAGTCGCGCGACTGACGATGGTGTCGCCAGGTGCGCCAGGGGCGAGTGAGCCTTGGGCTCGCTGGTGGCGCGTTCGCCCAGGGTCGCGCGCTCATTTGATGCGGGTTTGGCGCCGATTTCTTGCCCGCGGGTATAGTCGCAACTCTCGCCGTCGACGTGAAATCACGTGGCTTAAACTTGATAAATAACTAAAACAACTTATCAGAAATTAGTGCCTACTATGCGAGGTTCTAATGTCAACAGAAATCGAGAGAGAAAGGTGTCAGATTTATATGACATAGCTACTGTAGGCTATAGTGGGGTAGCACATATGGGGTACAGTTTTCCTAGGGTTTGCATTTGTACCCAACTTTCCCTTAGTCATTTCATTCCTCGTTTCTTCTCATGGTATCGAGCAGGTTCCCTAGTGGGAACGATTCCTAGGGCCCACCACCACGAATTTTTTTTTTCCTGCCCGGAGCGCGCTTCGCTCCGGCCCGAGTCGCGCCCGGTGTGCTCTCCCTACCGTCGCGCCCTCGCTAGGCCCCTCACGGCCCCGTCGCGTCGCCCTTAGCAGCCCTCTCACGGCTCGTCGCGCCGCCCCTACGGCCCTTCGCGCCGCCCTTACGGCCCTTCGTCCCGCCCTTACGGCCCGTCGCGCCCGTCGCGCCGTCTCTTACGGCCCCTCGCGCGGCCCCTTACGCCCTCCGCGGCCCCGCCACCTACCTGTGCGGCCCCGCCACCTACCTGTGCGGCCCCGCCACCTACCTGCGGCCCCGCCACCTACCAGCGGCCCCGCCACCTACCCGCGGCCCCGCCACCTACCTGTGCGGCCCCGCCACCTTCCTGCTGGCCCCGCCACCTACCTGCGGCCCCGCCACCTACCTGCGGCCCCGCCACCTACCTGCGGCCCCGCCACCTACCAGCGGCCCCGCCACCTACCTGCGGCCCCGCCACCTACCTGCGGCCCCGCCACCTACCAGCGGCCCCTGATAAGAAACGAGGATGAGTGAACTATGAAATGAAGTGGGTACAAATATGAAACCCTAATTGGTTGTACCCCCTATGGGATACCCCACTATAGCCTACACAACAGCATAAGCTATAATGTTCTGACACACCCCCATAGGCAAAGTGGGGGAGGACAAGGGGTCACAAGACCAGTCAAGCAAAGCAAAGCAAAGCAAGCTCAGGGTGGATCACAAAGTCACCACACAGTCCGAGCACAGGGTCAAGGCCACACGGCCAGTTCACATGCAAGAGTACACACATATATATAAAGCTAGACAAGCAAGAGCAGGTATATATATATGTGAGAGTACAAGCAAGGTCAAGAGGAGAGCAAGTGAGGCAAGACGGGCACAAGACCCAGCTGAGTGCAGAAGCGCTGATGATCACAAGGCGGAAGTGCCTTGGTGAAGACATCAGCAGTGTTGGCCTCAGAGGCCACGTACGCAAGCCGCAACTGTCCACGTTGCTGTAGCTCACGAGCAAGGAAGTAGCGGAGAGCAATGTGCTTTGTTCTGTGCTCCAGTCGCTGCTCTCGACACAAGGCCAGCATGGCCTTGTTGTCTACGTACAGGACTGGAGGAGAACGAGGCGGCTCTCCAAGGTCGGTCAGCAGGTAGGTGAGCCAGCGAAGCTCCTGTGCAGCCATGGCCCCGGCGTAGATCTCAGCCTCACAACTCGAGCCAAGAACAGAAGACGAGCGAGTAGCCCGCCACGAAACAGAGCCGGAACCAAGGCTGAAGGTGTAACCCTGTGACGACCGCTGCGTAGCCTGGTCGTCGGCCCAAGAAGCGTCCGCGTGCCCAGTGAGGACCACTGGACTCCGCCCTCCAAGCACTAGCCCCATGCCCGACGTACTGCACAAGTAGCGCAACACCCTCTTCGCTGCAGCCATGTGCTCTGGTCTGTGTCTCCCAGGAGCAACATAGCGTGCAAGAATGCTAAGAGGGTATGCAAGGTCAGGTCGTGTGCAGGTCATCAGGTACATGAGGCAGCCAACAAGCTCTGGGTACGGGCCACTCGACTCTACGGACTCATCCGAAGGCAGAGCTGAGAGCGAGTGGCGAGTAGACAGAGGAGTGGCCTGAGGCGAGGAGTACGTGAAGCCGAAGCGCTGAAGGACCTGCTGCACCATGTGTGACTGAGTCAGGGTAATGGTGCGGCGTGCTCTGTCCCGGGTGATCTGCAAGCCAAGGTAGCTGCGCAGTTCACCCAGGTCTGTGCACGTGTGTCTCTTCTGCAGCTCGGACTTCACGTAGGCGAGTCCAGCAGTGTCAGCTGTGGCAAAGACCAAGTCGTCGACGTACACGAGGATGTAGAACGGCGGCAGAGAGGTGTCAGTGCGTAGAAACAGCGACGGGTCGGCAGTAGAAGGAGCAAACCCAAGAGCCGCAAGCGTAGTCCTCAGTGTGTCGTGCCACTCACGTGGCGCCTGGCGGAGACCGTAGACTGGACGCCGGAGACTCCACTGGGTACCAGGAGGGAAAGACCCAGTGAAGCCAGGTGGGCGACGCAGCCAGATCTCCTCGTGCAGGCTGCCCTGCAAGAAAGCTGTGCTGAAGTCAAGAGAGTGCAGCTCGTAGTCACGGTGAGCAGCAACGTGCAGCAGTACCCGAAGAGTGGTCATCTTCGGGGTGGGGGAGAAGGTCTGAAAGTAGTCAACTCCCTGCCGCTGACTGAAGCCACGAGCCACGTAACGCGCCTTGAAGACAGGCGGAGAACCCGGCGGCCGCTTCACCCTGAAGATCCACATGCCACTGACGATGTTCGCCCCAGGAGGGGGAACAGCGTCAACGTAGGTGCCTGTGGACTTCCAGGAAGCCATCTCTGTATCCATAGCTGCCTGCCACTGAGAGGAGTAGGGACCCTCTATCGCCTCCGCGTAAGAGCGCGGAGTCGGGATGTCAAGTGCATCCGGGTCTCCCTCAGGGGTAAGCAGTACGGACACGAGATGAGGTGAGGCAGCTGCCAGACACTGGAACTCCTCCTGCCTGTCCTCAAGGACGTCCGTGCCAAGGGCACACTCACCCCCGACGGACGGAGGACAGACAGACTCAGACTCAGCGACAAGACTAGCAGCGTAGTCTACACGCAGAAGGCCAGAGGAGAACTCCCCGCCTCTGTCCGAGTGCAGACGCAGAACAGGAAAGTCGGAGCCAAAGCTCTGCCTGAGCTGGAGACGAGCTGCGCGGATCCAGTCGATCAGCACCTCAGTGACATCACCCTTGCTGCGCAAGGGGAAGACTGCGGTGTAACGCGAGTAGTCGTCAACAACTAGTAGGAAGTAGCGCTCGTGACCCTGCCCACGGACACGGGCTGGGCCCCACACGTCCATGTGAAGCGTCTGCAATGGGGCCTCTGTCGGAGGAAACTGGGAGGAGTGAGGGGCAGCACGCTGGCGCCCCTCGACACAGGGGACACAGGTAGGGCCAGGGCCCTGAGGAAGGGGAGGGAGGGACCGGGGGAGACCAGACACTAGAAGGCGGGAGGCCATGCCTCTGAGCCGAAGCAGAGAGGGGTGACCAAGACGGTGGTGCCAGAGGAGAGTCTCGTGAGACAGGAGACGACACGAACAGGGGGCAGACTCAGGACCAGACCTGGACGCTCCAGCAAACACCCGACCCGACGAAGCGACTCTACCAGACTCAGTAACGGGAGGAGACGCAGTGGTCAGTGTGTACAGGCTCGACCCCGGCTGACGGGTAAACGTAGCCAGGTATCGGCCTGTGCTAGCCTCTGTACAGTGGGTCACCCGCTGGCGTGCAGGAGTGAACTGGTGTACACCCGCATCCTGTAGGTCAGCACCACTCACCAGGTTCGTAGAGAACGAGGGGAGGTAGAGACCAGACAGGGTGCCAGAGGGAGCCGCCGGACACGGGAGGACTATGGAGAAGCGAGACAGGACAGGACCCCCAGAGGGGTCAGCCAGAGACACTGCAACCGGTCGACTCAGCGGTGTGAGTGTGGTGCGGTCCCGAAAGAAGGAGCGAGACGCCCCAGAGTCAAGGGTGAAGGTGAGGGAGGCCGAAGCCGGCGCAGTACCTGAGAGCGCAGACTCACCAGTACCTGAGGACGCAGACACACGAGCACCTAGAGCAGCAGCGTCGCAAGCACCTAGGGCAGCAGCCTCACCAGGACCTAGAGGAGCAGTCTCAATGCCCGGATCGGGCGGGAAACACCGGTAACAGTCACCCTCATCACTAATAGACACAGCATACATGGCAGAGAGAATAGCATCAAAGTCAAGATCATAGATGGCAACACCCGCCCTAGACAGCTCGCCCCAGCGAGGGATCTCGGAGGCCTCCGGGAACTGGTGACGCCACGCGTCCGTCAGGCGGCCAAAGCAGCGCTGGGTGGGGTGGGCACCCCCACACTGCTCACCCGCACGGTCGCCAGTGCGCAAAACGTAGGAGCACGGACCAAAACCCCCACCCCGCTGACGCGCAGTGTACCACTCACGAAGCTGCTGAGGGGACAGGGTGTCACGACCACGCTGCTGCTGCTGGCGCGAGCCACCACCGGAGCCACTCCTCTGCGAAGACCCGCGACCAGCACCACCGCCACCCCCGCCGCCTCCGACGCCTCCGCCGCCTCCGCTACTGCCGCCGCCTCCGCCTCCGCCGCCGCCTCCACCTCCGCCACCTCCGCCACCTCCGCTCCCACCGCCACCGCCGCCGCCACCTCCACCTCCACTGCCGCCACCGACCCCTCCACCCCCACCTCCACTCCCACCGCCACCCCCACTCCCCCAACTGCCGCCACCTCCACCTCCACCGCCCCCGCTCGCTCCTCCAGCTCCCTTGCCCCCCTTGCCCTTGCCAGAGCGGCGTCTCCCGCTAGGGGCAGACGCCGCACCAACCGACTCAAGACCAAGGAGGTCGGCCGCAGCAGCAGAGGCAACAGAGGGCAGAAGGGGGGAGGGGGAACACCCCTCAAAGATGGGGGTGCGCGGGTCACCACGAGAGCCCCCTACAGCGACTATGCTCTTCTCGGCCGCTAGGAGGGACTTCTTGAGGAGGTCAACAGTGAGAGTGGTGGGACAGACAGAGAGAAAGTGGTCCCTGACTACGCGAAGGGAGTCAGGAAGGCGAGTGACTATGTAGTAAAGAGTGATGTACATGGGGGGGGGGTTCTTGGCGCAGAAGTCAGGAGGGAGTGCAGCGCGGTAGCGAGTGTCACTAGTGCGGAGGTGCGTAATGAGGTCAGCGACTGTGGGAAAGGCAGCAAGGTCAGGAAAGAGGTATGGTAGCATGAGACGGCTCAGTGCAGCAGTGGCAGGGGAGGAGTAGCGCGCAACTACGGCGCCGTACAAGGTCTGAGCACTCTTGTACTGACTAAAGTGCGCACGCTCGGAGGTAGGGAGGTGGCGACGCACAGCAAGACGTGCAGCAGCGTCGCGCGTGGCCCACTGGGAGCGAACAGTGGCGTCAGCATCAGCAGCAGGGGCAGTGGAGGCGCAAGAGGTGAGGTCAAAGAGAGAGAGGCCGTCTGCCCTATCGCACTGTAAGAACAGCTGCAGGTCATCTACCCAGACCTCAAAGTCAATGGCCCGACCCTCAGCGTCAAAGGCGAGAACACTAGGGGTAGCCATGACCCTAGACGACTAGCAGCGCAAACAGTAGGGTGAGGACAGTGCAGTGAAAAGGCGCTGTGCTCACCAGACTGGGCAGGTCGGGCGGCCCGGAAGGAGGGCGGCGCGGCGGCTCGGCGGCTCAGCTGCTGGGCGGCTCGGCGGCTCGGCGGCTCCGCTGCTGGGCGGCTCGGCTGCTGGGCGGCTCGGCTGCTGGGCGGCGCGGCTGCTGGGCGGCTCGGCTGCTGGGCGGCGCGTCTGCTGGGCGGTTCGGCTGCTGGGCGGCTCGGCTGCTGGGCGGCTCGACTGCTGGGCGGCTCGGCGGCTCGGCGGCTCGGCTGTTCGGCTGCTGGGCTGCTGGGCGGCTCGGTTGTCCGGCTGCTCGGTCGCTGGGCGGCTCGGCTGTGCTGCTGCAGGGCGGCGCGGTTGGGCAGCAGGTGACGGGGCCGTAGGTAAGGGCGGCGGGGCCGCTGGTAAGGGCGGCGTGGCCGCGGGTAGGGTGGCGGGGCCGTAGATAGGGTGGCGGGGCCGCAGGTAAGGCGGGGGGGGGGGGCCGCAGGTAAGGTGGCGGGGCCGCAGCAGAGGGCGGCGGGGCCGCAGGTAAGGGCGGCGTGCCCGCTAGAAGGTGGCAGGGCCGCAGGTGAGGGCGGCACGAGGGGCCGCGGAGGTCGGCAGCGTGCCGTAAGGACGGCACGCGACGCCGCTAAGGGCGGCGACGAGCCGTTACGGGCGGCGCAAGGGCGGCGACGGGCCGCTTAGGGTGGCGACGGGCCGCGAAGGGCGGCGACGGGCCGAGTAAGGGCGGCGCAAGGGAGGCCGCGAGGGGCGACGCGACAGTAGAGAGGGCACACGAGGCGCGACTCGGGCCTAAACTAAGCGCGCTCCGGGCAGAAAAAAAAAATTTCGACTTGGTGGGCCCTAGGAACAGTTCCCACGAGGGAACCTGCTCGATACCATGATAAGAAACGAGGATGAGTGAACTATGAAATGAAGTGGGTACAAATATGAAACCCTAATTGGTTGTACCCCCTATGGGATACCCCACTATAGCCTACACAACAGCATAAGCTATAATGTTCTGACAGCCCCGCCACCTACCTGCGGCCCCGCCACCTACTAGCGGCCCCGCCACCTACCTTCGGCCCCGCCACCTACCTTTGCGGCCCCGCCGCCTCCTCTCAGCGGCCCCGCCGCCTCCTCCCAGCGGCCCCGAACGCCGCCCTCTCAGCGGCCCCGCCGAGCCGCCCAGCAGCCGAGCCGCCCAGCAGCCGAGCCGCCGAGCCGCCGAGCCGCCCAACAGCCGAGCCGCCGAGCCGCCCAGCAGCCGAGCCGCCGAGCCGCCCAGCAGCCGAGCCGCCGAGCCGCCCAGCAGCCGAGCCGCCGAGCCGCCCTGCAGCCAAACCACCCGAGCCGCCCTGTCCGGTAAGAGCAGCGCCTCTTTCACAGCACTGCCCTCACCCTACTGTTTGCGCTGCTAGTCTACTGCGGTCATGGCTACCCCTAGTGTCCTCGCTTTTGACGCTGAGGGTCGGGCCATTGACTTTGATGTCTGGATAGATGACCTGCAGCTTTTCTTACAGTGCGACAGAGCAGACGGCCTCTCCCTCTTTGACCTCACTTCTGGTGCCTCTCCTGCCCCCGCTGCTGATGCTGACGCCACTGTTCGCTCACAGTGGGCCACACGCGATTCTGCTGCACGTCTTGCTGTGCGTCGCCACCTGCCTACCTCTGAGCGTGCGCACTTTAGCCAGTACAAGAGTGCTCAGACCTTGTACGACGCTGTAGTTGCGCGCTACTCCTCCCCTGCCACTGCTGCACTGAGCCGCCTCATGCTACCGTACCTCTTCCCTGACCTTGCTGCCTTTCCCACAGTCGCTGACCTCATTACGCACCTCCGCACTAGTGACACTCGCTACCGCGCTGCGCTTCCTACTGAGTTCTGCGCCAAGAACCCCCCCCCCATGTACATCACCCTCTACTACATAGTCACCCGACTCCCTGACTCCCTTCGCGTAGTCAGGGACCACTTCCTCTCAGTTTGCCCCACCACTCTCACCGTTGACCTCCTCGAGAAGTCCCTCCTAGCAGCAGAGAAGAGCATAGTAGCTGTAGGAGCCTCTCGTGGTGACCCTCGCACCCCCATCTTTGAGGGGTGTTCCCCCTCCCCCCTTTTGCCCTCTGTTGCCTCTGCTGCTGCGGCCGACCTCGTTGGGCTTGAGTCGGTCGGTGCGGCGTCTACCCCTAGCGGGAGACGCCGCCCTGGCAAGGGCAAGGGGGGCAAGGGCACTGGAGGAGCTAGCGGGGGCGGTGGAGGCGGCGGTGGAGGCAGTGGAGGGGGTGGGGGTGGCGGTGGGGGTGGTGGTGGGGGTGGAGGTGTCGGTGGCGGCGGTGGAGGCGGAGGCGGCGGCGGCGGTGACGGTGGGAGCGGAGGTGGCGGCGGTGGAGGAGGCAGCGGCGGAGGAGGTGGAGCTGGTCGGGGTGGCGCTGCGCAGAGGGTCGGCTCCGGTGATGGTCAGCGCCAGCAGCAGCAGCAGCAGCAGCAGCAGCAGCAGCAGCGCACTCGTGACATCCCCCCTCCTCAGCAGCTCCGTGAGTGGTACACTGCACGCCAGCGGGGTGGGGGTACTGGTCCGTGCACCTACGTCCTATGCACCGGCGACCGCGCGGGTGACCAGTGCGGGGGTGCGCACTCCACCCAGCGCTGCTTTGGCCGCCTGACGGACGCTTGGCGTCACCAGTTCCCTGAGGCCACTGAGATCCCCCGCTGGGGTGAGCTGTCTAGGGCGGGTGTCGCTGTCTTTGACCTTGACTTTGATGCTATTCTTGCTGCCATGTATACTGTGACTATTAGTGATGAGGGTGACTGTTACCGGTGTTTTCCGCCCGACCCGGGCATTGAGACTGCTGCTCTAGGTACTGGTGAGGCTGCTGCTCTAGGTGCTAGCGAGGCTGCTGCTCTAGGTGCGTCTGCTCCCTCAGGTGCTGGTGAGTCTGCTCTCTCAGGTTCTGCGTCGGCTTCGGCCTCCCACACCTTCACCTTTGACTCGGGGGCTTCTCGCTCCTTCTTTCGAGACCGCACCACACTCACGCCGCTTGGCCGGCCAGTTGCGGTCTCTCTGGCAGACCCCTCTGGGGGTCCTGTCCTTGCTCACTTCTCCACTGTCCTCCCGTGTCCGGCGGCCCCCTCTGGCACCCTGTCTGGTCTTTACCTCCCCTCGTTCTCTACGAACTTGGTGAGTGGTGCTGACCTACAGGATGCGGGGGTTCACCAGTTCACTCCTGCGAGTCAGCGGGTGACCCACTGCACGGACGCTCGGACAGGCCGACACCTGGCCACGTTTACACGTCGGCCGGGGTCGAGCCTGTACACACTGACCACTGCGTCTCCTCCAGTCACTGCGTCTGGTCAGGTAGCTGCGTCGGGTCAGGTGTTTGCTGCAGCGTCCAGGTCTGGTCCTGAGTCTGCCCCCTGTTCGTGTCGCCTCCTGTCTCACGAGACTCTCCTCTGGCACCACCGCCTTGGTCACCCCTCCCTGCTTCGTCTCCGAGGCATGGCCTCCCGTGTCCTTGTCTCTGGTCTTCCCCGGTCCCTCCCTCCCCTTCCTCCGGGGCCTGGCCCTACCTGCGTCCCCTGTGTCGAGGGGCGGCAGCGGGCTGCCCCTCACTCCTCCCAGTTTCCTCCAACAGAGGCCCCGCTGCAGACGCTTCACATGGACGTGTGGGGCCCGGCCCGCGTCCGTGGACAGGGTCACGAGCGCTACTTCCTGCTGGTGGTTGACGACTACTCGCATTACACCACAGTCTTCCCCTTGCGCAGCAAGGGTGATGTCACTGAGGTGTTGATCGACTGGATCCGCGCAGCTCGTCTCCAGCTCAGGCAGAGCTTCGGCTCGGACTTTCCTGTTCTGCGTCTGCACTCTGACAGAGGTGGAGAGTTCTCCTCTGGCCTTCTGCGAGCCTACTGTCGTGCACGAGGCATCCGCCAGACCTTCACGCTTCCGGACTCTCCACAGCAAAATGGGATTGCTGAGCGCCGCATTGGCATGGTCATGGACGTCGCCCGTACGTCCATGATGCATGCGGCTGCCCCCCATTTTCTGTGGCCGTTTGCGGTTCGGTACGCGGCGCATCAGATCAACCTTCACCCCAGGGTCTCCATGCCGGAGACCTCCCCAGCCTTGCTGTGGACGGGGAAGGTTGGCGATGCGTCTGCGTTCCGTGTCTGGGGATCTCGGGCGTTTGTCCGCGACTTGTCTGCGGACAAGCTGTCCCCTCGTGCTGCTCCTTGCGTCTTCCTTGGCTTCCCCCCTGACGCGCCAGGGTGGCAGTTCTACCACCCCACCTCTCGCCGTGTTCTGTCCTCCCAGGACGTCACGTTTGACGAGTCGGTCCCCTACTACCGCCTCTTCCCCTACCGCACTCCGTCCCTCCCCCCGCCACCGCTCTTCCTTGTACCAGGTCCCCCCCCGGTAGACCCCCTCCCCCCTCAGGGTCCTGCCCCTTCAGGTGTGTCCCAGGTAGACGCAGTCGAGCCTGTCGAGGTTACTGGTGACTCTGGTGCTGCTGAGGGTGCTAAGCCAGGGGGTGCTGACTCTGGGGGTGCTGAGCGTGTGGGTGCTACGCCTGGGGGTGCTGAGTCTGAGGGTGCTACTACTGGGGGTCCTGAGCCTGGGGGTGCTGAGCCTGGGGGTGCTACTACTGGGGGTGCTACTACTGGGGGTCTTATCGTCAGCTCTTGCTCCGACTATTTCAGAAGCGTGCACCACCCTTTCATACATGGCGACGTGCATGCTCATGACGTCCAGTCAATTCTCAGATGAATATGTTGCGGCCGTTTGCATCCGAGTAGCATATCGCAAACGTCCAATGTTGACGTCATGTGTGCTATACCTTATTCGACCAAATGCAAACGACAGCATGGACCGGTACTACAACTCGGCCTGGATGGTGATTGCCGGGCGACAAGGAATTTTCATTTGTGAGCCCAACTGCTTCTGACTGCTCGCATTTTCTGACCATTTTCTCCATAGGTGACCCAACTGGTTGCAAAAAAAGCACAGCCCTAAGGCTCTGCTCAATCATGCCATTGGTCATGTGTTGTTCCGTCGATTCACAAAAGCGGTGGAGGCGGTGGAGGTGGCGGTGGTGGCGGAGGGAGTGGTGGTGGGAGTGGAGGCGTTGGTGGCGGCGATGGTGGCGGCAGTGGGAGTGGTGGCGGCGGCAGTGGTGGCGGCAGCGGGAGTGGTGGCGGCGGCAGTGGTGGCGGTCGGGGTGGAGCTGTTCAGAGGGGAGGTTCTGGCGGTGGCCAGAGGCAGCAGCAGCAGCGTCCGAGCGAGACCCCTACGCTCCAGTAGCTTCCTGAGTGATTTGCTTAGTGTGGGGCGTCTGGGGGTAGTGTTCGCTGCCCGTATGTCATTCGCACAGGTGGCCGCGCTGGTCAGACATGCGGGAAGTTTCACACACAGCACCGCTGCTTCTCCCGTCTTGACGACGCCTGGTGCGCAGAGTTTCCCGACGCGACTGAGCTCCCCTGCTGGCTAGAGGTGCTTAGGCAGGGTGCTGATATCTTTGCTCTTGACTACGATGCTATCCTTGCTGCCATGTATGCATTGGCTGTTAGTGTTGAGGGTGACTGTTACCTGTGTGTGCCGCCCGACCCAGTTATAGAGGCTGCTGCTCTAGGTGCTAGTGAGTCTGCTCTCCCTGGTACTCCGCCTACTGAGGCCTTGCACACATTTACGCTTGACTCAGGTGCTTCCCGCTGTTTCTTTCGCGACAGCATCACAGTCACACCACTCCCTGCACCTGTTGCAGTCAAACTGGCTGACCCCTTAGGAGGCCCAGTTCTTGCCCGTTTCTCCACTGTTCTTCCATGTCCGGCGGTTCCTTCCGGCTCACTCTCAGGTCTTCACCTCCCCTTGTTCTCTACGAACTTGGTGAGTACCGCTGCCCTCCAGGATGCAATGGTCACTACCACCACTCCTGGGGGTCAGCGTGTGTCGATCTGCACGTGTACACGGACGGGCCGTCACCTGGCCACGTTCACCCGTCGGCCTGGGTCGAGTCTGTACACACTGACTACTGAGCCTCCTCAGGTAGCTGCGTCTAGTCAGGTGTCCGCGTCAGGTCCGGTAGCAGCCCCCTGCTCATGTCGCCTCCTGTCGCACTAGACTCTCCTCTGGCACCACCGTCTTGGTCACCCCTCCCTGCCACGCCTCCGTGGCATGCACTCCCCTCTCCTTGTCTCTGGTCTTCCCATGTCTCTGCCTCCCCTCCCACCCTCCCCTGCCCCTCCCTTCTTTCCTTGTGTCGAGGGGCGGCAGCGGGCCGCTCCTCACTCCTCCTCAATTCCCCCGGCGACTGCTCCCCTGCAGACTCTCCACATGGACATCCATTGCTTCGCTGCTGGGGGCATGGACATCCTTCAATATCCTCCATGCCTTAGGACCACACTCAGCTTCCTTGATGAGATGCTTGATGTGGTGCAGCTGGTTGGATGAGAGGCATTGGGAGAGAAGGAAGAATCCATCCTTGGACCGGCGATCCCATTCTTTGGTCGCTCCTTCGCTCGTAGGCCTCTTCAATTCTCCATCCATCACTTCAAGCAGCCCATAATGGTTGAAGAGGAGCTCCATCCTGAAGCTCCATGATGCCCAATCATCCCCAGAGAACTTCTCCAGGTTGAATGCCTTCACATCATCCTTAGCTGATGTTGAAACTGAAGCCATTGGCGCAGATCCGCCTGCAACGCCTCTTCCCGCTTCCCCAGCGCCTCTCACGCCACCACTGCCACTGGGACCAGCTGGAGCAGAACCTTCAGTCTCCATATTTACCCTCGAACAGAGTAGAACAGCTCTGATACCACTTGTTATAGTCTGCAGCCCACTTAGGGGTCGCGGATGCCCATGAAACCGCCTAAGCAGAATCTGACGTCTTCAAACCGCCTCTGTTCAAAACGCCGTCACGATCAGCTCCGAAAACATACGAGGCTGAAACTTGGACAGCGGTTAGCCTTAGCTGTCTGCTTTCCAACGGTATATTTTTTGCTATTATCAGAGGTGTGTGCACTACGCAGTGAACGAAAATGTAAGCTCGGCTGAAAAACGTGTATTCTCATTGATGCAAGGAAGAGGTGAGTACAACATTGCCTAGGGGACTCATAAGGGGTTGGGTCATCCTGGGAACTCAGAGAAGGTTGAGTCCTAGGGGAGAAAGGCTAGAGAAGGATGGGAAACGTCCTAGCTAGGTCAGCAAAGCCAACCACACTTGGATGTTCAGAGCTGTACTCAAGGCTACCAATAGTGAGTCAAGCCAACATGAGTCAGCTTGTCTTCCCACTTGCACCCTCTTGCAAGCTGCTTCCAGGAAGACCACACTTCTCAAAAGGAGGGTTGTAGAGTCCCACTTGACCACCTGTACTTCTTGTCTCATTCTCTGTCCCTGCACCATTGGCATGACAACAATGAAAGGGTGGCAAGGGAAATGCTGCCAACAGTGCACCATGACTACGGAACAGTGAATTTCGGCAGCTGTCACGCAATGCTCAGATGTTGGATCGTTCTGAAACTTGGTGACCATCTGCACAGCGGGGCAAAGGACTGCCAGACCGAATTTCATACCAATCAGATCTCGGTAGACGAGTCAGCAGCCGAAATGGTGAACTCGGGTGTTACCAAAAAGGAGTAACACACACTTCCGGGATGCCATAAGTCTTGAAACATAAAATGTTGTCATGCCTTGGTAACTGCTTCAAAAACTCTGAAACTTTGAGGGTTTGAAGAACACATGTTGAAAAACCTCCCCACAAAATTCCAGAAGCTGAGCAGGCTTGTAGGTCGAATGGGAGTGCGATGACCGTGCCACTGTAATGTGTTGGCACAACAAAGTCCCCCTCATCGTGCTCTCATTCATCCCTTAGCTGCTCCCTGAAGCTGCCTCCCTTAGTTGAAGGACATGCCACACAAGGTGGCGCAGGTCCAATGCTGATGCTCTGCAAGCCGCTTCGTCAAAAAATCTGCAGGTTGCTTGGTAGTGTTGATGTAGTGCAAGGAGACCGTGCCCTTCTTCACCTCCTTCCTCACCCAATGCCATTTGATATGCATGTGCTTGTTCAGCCCATGGAGCACAGCATTGCGAGCCATTGCAATTGCTCCTTGGCTGTCACAAAACACAGGTGTAGGACCCTCTTGCTCCTGCCCCAACTCCTCAAGCAACCTCCTCATCCAAACCACCTCCTTCACCCCATGAAACAACGCCATGTACTCGCTCTCCGTTGATGAGTGAGCTATCTCCCCTTGCTTCTTAGACTTCCAGCTCACTGGAATCCCTCCAACACAGCATACATAGCCACCATGGGATGTTGCATCACTGATGTCACTTGCCCAGGTAGCATCGGTGAAGCACGAGAGGTACAAGTGTCCACGCCTTGCAGGTGCACCGGTCTTCGTGCTCACCTCCTCCACTCCCTTTTGCTTCAGCTGCCCATGCACTGAATATTGCAGCCCCACCCTTGAGGTTGCCATGCAGTACCTCACCAGCCTCTCTGCTGCATCAAGGTGCTCTTGAAGGGGCCTAGACACCACACGAGCCAGCTGCGAAACCGCAAATGAAATATCGGGGCGAGTGTTGACCGAAGCATACATCAAGCTCCCCACCATTGACTGGAACCGACGCTGCAACTCGGGCTCCAACACCTCACCCTCCTCTTCATCAAGGTGTAGCTGAAACCCTGAGGGTAGAGGAGTCTTCACACTCCTCCCTTCCTCCAGCCCATACCTCTCCCCCATGGCTGCAAGGTACTTGTGTTGGTGAAGCCTCAACCATCCCTTCACCTCGTCCCGCTCCACATGAAGACAAAGGTAATACCCCACTGGTCCAAGGGCCTTGCATTGAAAGGTCTCCTTCAGCTTCCCTTGCACCTCCTTGATCCTCTCCAGGGATGGAGAGAAGAGGAGAATGTCATCGACGTAGACAAGAAGAAACACCTTCTCCTCCTTCCCCTCGGTCATGAAGAGACTCTCATCGCACCCGCTGACTTTGAAGCCAAGAGCCTCCAAAGCCTCCACCAGCCTTGCATACCAGCACCTTGGAGCTTGTTTGAGGCCATAGAGGGCCTTGTTGAGCCTGCAAACACGTCCGCTCCCATCGTCATACCCCTCTGGCTGCTTCATGTAGATCTCCTCATCTACCACGCCATAGAGGAAAGCCGTCTTCACATCCATTTGCTCCACCTTCCAACCACAAACGGCAGCGGCTGCTAGCAACACCCGGAGCGTAGGAACCTTGGCAACAGGAGCAAACACCTCCTTGAAGTCAACCCCCTCCCTCTGCTGGAAGCCCTTGATCACAAGTCTTGTTTTGCGCCTCTCCAACTTCCCCTCCGCATCGGTCTTCACACGTAATATCCACGTGCAATCCAATGCCTTTCTTCCTGGGGGCAGATTGGTGAGGGTCCACGTTCCATTCTCCATGAGGCTCTGAAACTCATCCTCCCTTGAAGCCAACCAAGCCTCTCGATCATCTCCAGCAAGTGCTTCCTCCATTGAAGCCGGTTCATGAGGTAAGTTGACACCGAAGCAACAAATCTGCTCCATCTCTCCCTCGGCTCCTTTCTCCTCATCATCTTACTCCCCCTGGACCAGCAATGCCTTAGGACCCCCAAGCCTTTCATACTTGAGGAAATCCCTTGGGTGAGCAGCTCTCTTGGGCCTCTCCTTGGCTGCACCCTCCACCACGGACAGCACCACGCTTCCCTTGGGTTGTCCGCCTTGGTGGAAGAGTAGGGGATGGTGTAGGCTGCTGCACCTCCTCCTCGGCATCACCTCTCTCAGCTACAGGGGCCTTCTCTTGCTGCAACACTCCCTCCACCTCTGCTGCCTCCCCTTCAGCACCTCCCAAGTCATGTGCCACCTCCGTTACCTCTGAAGACGAAGACAACTCGATGGGAATGAAGAGTGGGTCATTCGTTCCCACCTCTATTCCGAGCGGAATGGTGACCTTGCTCCTCCCTCGCTCCAACCACTCCTTGAACATGAGCCCCTCCATGAACTTGGCATCTCTGGTGGTGAACATGGTGTTGGCTATTGGGTCCCACATGAGCCACCCCTTGCTCCTTTGTGCAAGTCCCAAATGAACAGCCCACACCGCCGCCGCTTGAAGCTTGTCACGCTTTTCCTTAGGGACGTGCACGAGTCCCATGCACCCAAAGACTCGAAGCATATCCACCAGAGGCTTCTTGCCCCTCCATTTCTCCATAGGGACCCAATGCTGCCCTCCCACATGAGTCAATACTCGGTTCTTGTTGACGGTGGCATGGCGAATAGCGAGGGGCCAGAACCGTAAGGGTAGACTCGAGTCTACCAACATCGTTCTCCCGCCCTCCAAGATGGTCCGGTTCGCTCTCTCTGCCACGCCATTGGATTGAGGGGTGTAGGCCGTGGTGAGCTGCTGCTTGATGCCATGCCGCTTCAGCCAGCTCCGGAACTCCGCTCCCAAGAACTCCCCACCACGGTCACTACGTATCGCCTTCACCCGCTTGCCGCTCTCTCGCTCCACCATGGGCAGCCACTCTTCAATGATGACCCTTGCAGCATCACTCTTCTTTGCAAGTGGAAAGGACCAGGTGAGCCTTGTGTTGTCATCCACCATGGTCATAGAATACAGGGCCCCACCATCTCCCTTCAAGTTCATGGGTCCCACGAGATCCACATGCACGAGCTCCACCGGGTCACTCGACTTCCCCTCCACCGAATGGAAGGGAAACCGTGAAAACTTGCTGGTCAAGCAAGTCTCACAAGATCCCACCTCCTTGGGCTCTCCCTTCCCACCTCACAAGTCTCAAGCAAGTCTCACAAGGGTGGCAAGGGAAATGCTGCCAACAGTGCACCATGACTACAGAACAGTGAATTTCGGCAGCTGTCACGCAATGCTCAGATGTTGGATCGTTCTGAAACTTGGTGACCACCTGCACAGCGGGGCAAAGGACTGCCAGACCGAATTTCAGACCAATCAGATCTCGGTAGACGAGTCAGCAGCCGAAATGGTGAACTCGGGTGTTACCAAAAAGGAGTAACACACACTTCCGGGATGCCATAAGTCTTGAAACATAAAATGTTGTCATGCCTTGGTAACTGCTTCAAAAACTCTGAAACTTTCAGGGTTTGAATAACACATATTGAACAACCTCCCCACAAAATTCCAGAAGCTGAGCAGGCTTGTAGGCCGAATGGGAGTGCGATGACCGTGCCACTGTAATGTGTTGGCACAACAAGATGCAGCCAAGGCGATTCAAGAATGGGCAGCCCAATTTCTTCAACGGGGCGCAAAGATGATCAATAGTTTTGGCTTTGATGTAGGCGGTGAATTCGTGCTTGAAGAGCTAGAAAATTGAATGACGAGCAGAAACATTCGGCATAATGTCTCAACATCGTACAACCCAACAAAATGGAGCAGCCAAGAGGCTTAACCGTATGTTAATAGAAGACGCTTGTTCCCTACGTCAAAATCCAAGGGTGCGAAACGTTTTTCAAAATCCATCGTCTGAACAGTGGCCTGTCTGGACTTTGGTAGGGTTACAATTTTCGTCAAACATCGTGAAGGGGTTCGCAAGTCCCCATGCGGCGTCGCACGTGTCCAGACCTAATTTACACTTTTCTATCAAATATGGCCCGGACGTAAGGGGCTGACACCGTTCGAACGGCCCACCGAACCATCTGTTATATCTCCGCTGACTTTAGCCAACGATAAAATTTGGCTTTTTGCCCTATGTGTGTGTACTATTCGAAGCGTAAAAAAATTTCCACAAATGTGGTCTGGGCGCCCTGTCTTCTAGACTTGAGTCCCGAAACATCAGGACGGAACTCCGTTCTGATGGTTTGGGAGCCCTGTCTGGACTTTGGACGGAAGCAGAAAAAGTTACGTGCCCTAAGGTTGTGGATGGGTGGTGGGGATAGGAGAGTGAGCCCGCGATGTGGATTCACAATCACCTACCAACCAAGGTGTTTCTGGGCTAGACACAGCTCGAAGCATGGGCCAAAACGAAGTCGAACCTATCATTGCTATGCACATTTAGGTGTCTTTGCTACTCCCATAAACCAGACCTTCTTTGCCACAAGTTGAAGCCCAAGGCTCGTGAGGCAATCTTCTTGAGGATTGCGTCGAACTAGCATACGTGTCGAGTGTGAGATTTGGGTGGACATTGCCTTGTTACATCTTATTAATGTAGTATTCTAAATAGACAAGTTCCCGTTTAAAGAAAAACCAACGCCGCAACTCACCTCCCTACTTCCGGCAGGAGAGGATAAAGAAGAGATGGAGGTTCCAACACAAGTGAGAGAGGGAGCTGAAATTTGAGGGGGAGAGTGTCAAACTTATATGTTGCTAATTGTGTAGGCTGTAGTGGGGTAGCCCATATGGGGTACAACCCAATTAGGGTTAGCACTTGTACCCATCCTGCTGTTAGTCATTCCATTCTCGTTCGTTATTTCTGACATGGTTTCATAGCAGGTCCTAGCCTAGGACCGGTTTCTAAGGGCCCACCGAGTAGCGCTACCCCACCCGTCGTGCCGCTGTGATCGCGCCGCCCTGCCCTGCCCTGCCCTGCGTCGCGCTGCCTGCGCACGCTCTGCCCTACCCACGCGCCGCCCGCTGCAGCGCACACTGCCTTGCCCGCGCTCCGCCCGCTGCAGCGCGCCGTGCTGACTCGCACGCTGCCTGCTGCAGCGCGCCCTGCCCTGCCCGTGCGCGCCGCGCAGCCCTGCCTGCGCACCGCGCCACCGCGTCGCCCTGCTCGCACGCCGCCCGTGCCGCGCGCGCCGCCTTGCCCGCGCATCGCGCCGCCGTAGCGCGCGCTGTCCTGCCCGCGCGCTGCCCGCACCGAGCGCGCTGCCCTGCCCGCGCACCACGCCGCCGCGCGCCCTGCCCTGCCCGCGCGCAGCGTCGCGCGCCCTGCCCTGCCCGCGAGCCGCGCCACCGCGCGCCCTGCTCTACCCGCGCGCCACACTGCCGCGCGTCCTGCCCTGCCCGCAAGCCGCGCCGCCGCGCGCCTTGCCCTGCTGCACGCCCTGCCCTCCTGCGCGCCCTGCCCTACCGCGCGCCCTGCCTGAGCGCCGCGCCCTGCTCTGCCGCGCGCCCTGCCTTGCCGAGCGCCCTGCCCTGCCGCGCGCCCTGCCCTGCCGTGTGCCGCTCGCCGCTGCACTGCTGCTAGCGCGCTCACCTGCCTAGCCCTGCCTGCGTGCTGCTCTGCTGCTTGCGCGCTCGACGGCTATGCCCGCTATGGCCACTCTGAACGTTCTCACCTTCGATTCGGAAGGCCGCCCGATAGAGTTAAATGCGTGGCTAGACGACTTACAGCTGTACCTGCTGACCGACTCTAAGGACGGTATTTCGCTGTTTGACCTCACGTCTAGCGCCTCTCTTGCCCCTGCCACCACAGCTGACAGTACGACTCGCTCACAGTGGCTTACTCGTGACACAGCTGCTCGCTTAGCCGTTCGCAACCACCTGCCGTTAGCCGAACGCGCTCACTTCGGACAGCATAAGACTGCGAAAGCACTGTACGACGATGTAGCCGCTCGTTACTCCTCCCCGGCCACTGCTGCTCTAGGCCGCCTTCTCCTACCGTACCTGTTCCCAGAGCTGTCCGACTTTGCCACAGTAGCCGACCTCGTCACTCACCTTCGTACTAGTGAGACTCGCTACCGCGCTGCACTTCCCGCCGAGTTTCTCGCAAAGAACCCTCCTCCCATGTACATCAATCTCTACTTCATAGTCACCCGCCTCCCTGACTCTCTTAGCGCTGTCAGGGACCTCCTTCTCGCCCATGACCCCACAGACCTCACTGTCGACCTGCTCGAGAAGCACCTCCTTGCAACTGAGACTAGCATAGTCGCTATAGACGCTTCTCGTGGCACTCCTCGCACTCCCTTCTTTGAGGGGTGTTCGCCCTCCCCCCTTCTCCCCTCAGTCGCCGCTGCTGCAGCTGTTGACTACCTTCGTGCTGAGGAGGTAGGAGCTGCGTCTGCCCCTAGTGGGAGGCGCCGCAGCGGCAGGGGCAGGGGAGGCAGGAGCGGTGGGGGCGGCAGAGGTGGAGGCGGCGGTGGAGGCGGTGGAGGCGGAGGAGGCGGTGGAGGGGGCGGTGGTGGCGAAGGGAGTGGTGGTGGGGGTGGAGGTGTAGGTGGCGGCGGTGGTGGCGGCAGTGGCGGTAGTGGCGGTAGTGGCGGCAGTGGCGGTAGTGGCGGTAGTGGCGGCAGTGGCGGTAGTGGCGGCGGCAATGGTGGCGGCAGTGGGAGTGGAGGCGGTGGCAGTGGTGGCGGCCGAGGTGGTACCAGTCAGAGGGGAGGCCTTGGCAGTGGTCAGAGGCAGCAGCAGCAGCGTCAGCTTTCGCCCCAGGAGCTACGTGAGTGGTTTGCTCAGCGTGGGGTGGCTGGGGGTAGTGGTCCCTGCACGTATGTCATTCGCACAGGTGTCCGCACTGGTCAGGCATGCGGGAGGCTCCACACCCTATACTTCTGCTTCTCTCGTCTTACCGACGCCTTCCGCACAGAGTTTCCCGACGAGGCTGAGCTCCCACGCTGGGCAGACCTGCTCAAGCAGGGTGTAGGCATCTTTGCTCTTGATTATGATGCTATCCTTTCTGCCATGTATGCATTGTCTGTTAGTGCTGAGGGTGATTGTTACCTGTATATGCCGCCAAACCCAGGTATAGAGGCTGCTGCTTTAGGTGCTAGTGAGTCTGCTGCTCTAGGTACTGGTGAGTCTGCTCTCTCTGGTACTACGTCTGCTGCGGCCCTGCACACCTTCACGCTTGACTCAGGTGCTTCCCGATGTTTCTTTCGCGACAGTACCACAGTCACACCGCTCTTTGCACCTGTTGCTGTCTCTTTGGCTGACCCCTTTGGGGGCCCAGTCCTTGCACGTTCCTCCACTGTTCTACCTTGTCCGGCGGTTCCGTCTGGCTCAATGTCAGGTCTCCACCTCCCCTTGTTCTCTACGAACTTGGTGAGCACCGCTGTCCTTCAGGATCTGTGGGTTGACACCTTCACCCCTGGAGGACAGCGTGTGGCGATCTGTACGTGCTCCCGGACTGGCAGACACCTGGCCACGTTCACCCGTCGGCCTGGGTCGAGTCTGTACACACTGACTACTGCGCCTCCTCAGGTAGCTGCGACTGCGTCTGCGTCAGGTCAGCTAGCGGCCCCGTGCTAGTGTCGCGCCCTGTCGCACCAGACGCTCCTCTGGCACCACCGCCTTGGTCACCCCTCTGTGGCACGCCTCCGTGGCATGCACTCCCGTCTCCTTGTCTCTGGTCTTCCCAAGTCTCTGCCTCCCCTCCCACCCTCGCCTGCCCCTCTCTGCCTTCCATGTGTCGAGGGGCGGCAGCGCACCGCTCCTCACTCCTCCTCGTTCCCCCCGACGACTGCTACCCTGCAGTCTCTCCACCTGGACGTGTGGGGCCCAACCCGTGTCCGTGGACAGGGCCACGAGCGGTACTTTCTGCTGGTTGTCGACGACTACACGCGTTACACCACAGTCTTCCCCTTGCGCCGCAAGGGGGAGGTCCCTAATGTTTTGATCCCTTGGATCCGCGCTGTTTGTCTCCAGCTCCGCGAGCGGTTCGAGACGGACCTTCCAGTCCTTCGTCTGCACTCTGACAGAGGTGGTGAGTTTTCCTCAGACCTCTTGCGGGACTTTTGTAGTGGGGAAGGCATTCGCCAGACGTTCATGCTTCCGGCCTCTCCGCAGCATAATGGGGATGCTGAGCGCCGCATTGGCTTAGTCATGGAGGTCGCTCGTACCTCCAGGATCCATGCAGCTGCCCCCCATTTTCTGTGGCCGTTTGCGGTCCGCTACGCTGCGCATCAGCTCAACCTATGGCCCCGTGTCTCCTTGCCGGAGACCTCGCCGACACTGCGTTGGACGGGAGAGGTTGGCGATGCGTCAGTGTTCAGGGTCTGGGGATGTCGAGCCTTTGTCCGCGATACGTCTACGGAGAAGCTCTCCTCCCGCGCCGTTCCCTGTATCTTCCTTTGCTTCCCCCCTGACGCGCCTGGCTGGCAGTTTTACCACCCCACCTCGCGCCGTGTCCTGCCCTCTCAGGACATCACGTTTGATGAGTCGGTTCCCTTTTACCGTCTCTTCCCCTACCGCACTGCCCCTCTCCCTCCCCCGCCGCTCTTCCTCGCACCAGGTCCTCCTCCGGTAGACCCCCTCCCCCCCTCAGGGTCCTGCTCCCTCAGATGTGTCCCATGTAGACCCTGTCGAGCCTGTCGAGGTAGCTGTCGACTCTGGTGCTGCTAGGGGTACTGCGTCTGGGGGTGCTGAGCCTGCGGGTGCGGGACCCTGGGGTGCTGAGCGTGAGCGTGCGGAGCCTGGGGGTGCTGAGCCTGGGGGTGCGGAGCCTGGGGGTGCTGAGCCTGGGTTTGCTGAGTCTGAGGGTACGGAGCCTGGGGGTGCTGAGCCTGAGCGTGCGGAATTTGCGGGTGCTGATCCTGGGGGTGCTGAGCCTGAGCGTGCTGCGCCTGGAGGTACTTGGTCTTCTGGAGGTCCTCCGGGTGCCTTATCACGGCGGGAGACACTCTCTCCACCGCAGCTGCGCGAGTGGTTTGCTCGGCGCTAGAGACTTCAGAGTGGCACTGCTGGAGCCGGAGGTGCTGCTGGTGCTGGAGGTGCTGCTGGAGCTGGTGCTACTAGAGGTGCTCGCGCCGCTGGTCCCCGAGGTGCTCGTACTGGAGGTACTGGAGCTGCTGGAGCTGGAGGTGCTGCTGGAGTTGGAGCTGTTGGAGGTGCTGGAGCCGCTGGTCCCGGAGGTGCTCGTACTGGAGGTACTGGAGCTGCTGGTGCTGGGAGTGCTGCAGGAGCTGGAGCCGGAGGTGCTGCCGGAGCTGGAGCTGCTGGAGCTGGCAGTGCTGTAGGAGTTGGAGCTGGAGCCGCTGGAGCTGGAGCTGGTGGAGATGCTGGCCCTGGGGGTGCTGGTGCTGTCGGTGCTGGTTCTGGAGGTACTGTGCGGCCGCGACCGTACTTCGTTCCTCTGCTTCAGCAGGTTCTTGGTCTCCCTCCTTCTACTGGCCTTACTCCTCACTTACTGTGTCCACCGCCTGACCAGTCCCGGCCGCAGTTACAGCCAGCCTCCCCGCTGCCTGCTCCGTCTCCTTACACTGAGCAGCCCGGAGGTCTTACAGAGCGTCGTGAGCCCGCGTCTCGTCTTGCGACGCCTGTTCGCACTGTTCGCACTGGTCGTCGTGTTCCGCATCAGTGTCCTCCTCCTGTCCTCGGCACACACCAGATGGCACTTCGTCCTTCCTCTGTTCCATTGCGTGTCCCTCTACCGTCTCCTCCTGCGTCCTCCCTTGCTAACGGTCCGGACCCGGAGTCTGACGTACTTCGTGCTGCTAGTTCTACTGTCACGCGTCTACTGGCCACTGTTGTCACTGACCCTTCGTTTGAGTCTACTGCTGCGTCTGCTCTTGTTGCTGAGCTTGTTGACTTTGCTGCTCGCTGTCGTCTTGACTACGCCGCTAGTCTTGTTGCTGAGTCTGGGTCTGTCTGTCCTCCGTCCGTCGGGGGTGAGTGTGCTCTTGGCACGGACGTCCTCGAGGACAGGCAGGAGGACTTTGAGTGTTTTGCAGCTGCTGTACCTCATCTCGTGTCCATGCTGATTGCACCTGAGGAAGACCCGGATGCACCAGACATCCCGAGCCCGCACTCTTACGCAGAGGCGATAGAGGGTCCCTATTCCTCTCAGTGGCAGTCAGCCATGGACGCAGAGATGGCATCCTGGAAGTCCACAGGCACTTACGTCGACGAGGTTGCCCCACCTTGGGCGAACATCGTCAGTGGCATGTGGATTTTCAAGGTGAAGCGGCCGCCGGGTTCTCCGCCTGTCTTCAAGGCGCGTTACGTTGCACGAGGCTTCAGTCAGCGACAGGGAGTTGACTTCTTCCCGAACTTCTCCCCAACCCTGAAGATGACCACTCTTCGGGTACTGCTGCACGTCACCGCTCAGCATGACTACGAGCTTCACTCTCTTGACTTTAGCACTGCTTTCCTACAGGGCAGCCTGCACGAGGAGATCTGGCTGCGCCGCCCACCTGGCTTCACTGGGTCGTTTCCTGCAGGTACCCGGTGGAGCCTCCGGCGGCCAGTCTACGGTCTCCGCCAGGCGCCTCGCGAGTGGCATGACACATCGAGGACTACGCTTGCGGCTCTTGGGTTTGCTCCTTCGACTGCTGACCCGTTGCTGTTTCTACGCACCGACACTTCGCTGCCGCCATTCTACATCCTCGTGTACGTCGACGACTTGGTCTTTGCCACTGCTGACACTGTTGGACTGGCCTCCGTGAAGTCGGAGCTGCAGAAGAGACACACGTGCAAAGACCTGGGTGAGCTGCGTAGCTATCTTGGCTAGCAGATCACCCGGGACAGAGCACAGCGCACCATTACCTTGACTCAGTCACACATGGTGCAGCAAGTCCTTCATCGCTTCGACTTCCAGTACTCCTCGCCACAGTCCACTCCTGTCCCTACCGGTCACTCGCTCTTAGCTCTGACTTCGGATGAGTCTGTAGAGCCGAGTGGCCCGTATCCAGAGCTTGTGGGCTGCCTCATATACCTGATGACCTGCACTCGACCTGACCTTGCTTACCCTCTTAGCATCCTGGCACGCTACGTTGCGCACGGGAGACACCGACCAGAGCACCGGAAGGCCGCTAAGAGGGTGATGCGCTACTTGTGCAGTACGTCGGGCATGGGGCTCATGCTTGGAGGACGGGCTTGAGTTGTCCTCACTGGTCACGCAGACGCTTCTTGGGTTGACGACTTGGCTACGCAGCGGTCGTCACAGGGTTACACCTTCAGCCTTGGCTCCGGCTCTGTTTCGTGGCGGTCTACCCGCTCGTCTTCTGTTCTCAGCTCCAGTTGTGAGGCTGAGATCTACGCAGGGGGCATGGCTGCACTGGAGTTACGCTGGCTCACCTACTTGCTGACCGACTTGGGAGAGCCGCATCGTTCTCCTCCAGTTCTGTACGTCGACAACAAGGCCATGATTGCCTTGTGTCAGGAGCACAGACTGGAGCACAGAACGAAGCACATCGCTGTGCGCTGCTTCCTTGCTCAAGAGTTGCAGCAGCGTGGTTAGCTTCGTCTTGTTTACGTGGCCTCTCAGACCAACACTGCTGATATATTCACCAAGGCACTTCAGCCTTGTGATCATCAGCGTTTCTGTACTGTTCTAGGCCTTGTGCCTACTTTGCCTCACTTGCTCACTTCTTGACTTTGCCTGTACTGTGATCTATATACATATACCTGCATGCTTACACTTGCTATATTGTGATCACTGTACTGCTTGTTCTCCTATATATATATCTATATATATATATAACTTTACATGTGAACTGGCCTTGTGGTCATTTGCTTGTGCTGAGACTGCGGGGTGACTTTGTGATCCACCCTGAGCTTGCTTTGCTTTTCTTGACCGGCCTTGTGACCTCTTATTCTCCCCCACTTTGCCTATGGGGGTTTGTCAAACTTATATGTTGCTAATTGTGTAGGCTGTAGTGGGGTAGCCCATATGGGGTACAACCCAATTAGGGTTAGCACTTGTACCCATCCTGGTGTTAGTCATTCCATTCTCGTTCGTTATTTTTGACAGTGAGAACAACGACGAAGGCGATGATGATGTCATGGAGGTGCCACCAATAGGGGCAGCAACTCCTTCCGCACCTCCTCCCCCATTGGCTTTAACCCGCGACCAACGCAGACCTCATCCGAGCTACGGTTGGGGAACTGGATGAGAAGTGTGCGGCAAATTGCTTCTCAACCATTGGCGATGATAACCCTCAAAATCAACGCAGCCAATGGCTTTTCCAGATGCACCGTTATAGGCAATGGAAAGGGTCGAGCATGTCGGCCTTGATCAAATGGCGTGTTCGAGCCTGTCGGCCTTGATCAAATGGCGTGTTCGAGCATGTCGGCCTGCCGAAGGGTACATACTTGGTGGGAAGCAAGGTGGTGTTGAAGAAGAAGTTGGGAGTTGACGGGAGTGTCAAACGCTACAAGGCGAGACTTGTAGCCCAAGGGTACACTCAACGGGAGGGGGAGCACTATAGTAAGACCTTCGCTCTTGTCTCTAAGGCTTCTACTCTTTGGGTGTTACTCGTGCTAGCGGCAGTCCCCAACCTCGAGGTGGAGCAATTGGACTATCTACAGGCTTCTTATGGAAGAGTCTAAATGCAGTAGCCCCAGAGGTAATATAGTAGCGGAAGGGTATGGAAGCAAAGCTCACGCTGATAGTACAAGCGCATCGATGGCTTTCTTCTTCAACACGACTTCATGCGTAGTGATTGTGATAGCGCTTTGTACGTGTTGAAGGATGGGGGGAAGCCATTGGTGCATTTGCTTTATGTCGATGACCGTCGACTCTTCTTGGACTCCAATGACCTCATTCAGGAGGTCAAGCAACAACTAGGGATCGAGTTCGCAATGCGGGACTTGGGTTCGATCATGTACTAGCTTGGGATGCACATGAACCGAGACCAGTCCAACGGGACCATCCACCTCTATAAAGAAAAAATATGTGACAGAGGTATTGAAGTGCTTCAACATGGAGGCGAAGAGGGTTTCATTTGCTAGTCGGCTCGCTCATGTATGCCGCCGTTTCTACCTGTCCTAACCTTGCATACGCTGCCGGGGTGCTTGGACATGCTGTGACCAGCCCTCACACCGAGAACATGCATACGGGGGGTCATGTTCTTCGCTACCTCCCAAGGCACACCCAACTTGGGGCTCGTGTATGAAGCTAGCCTTATTGAACTCAAGGGCTATACCGACGAGGACTGGCCAGGAGATCCAAGCATTTGCAATAGTAGCTCTGGATACGTCGTTACCATGCTTGGGCCAGCGGTGAGTAGCTCTAAGCTTCACGAGATCGGAGTACGGTACGTCGCCCTCACTCAAGGAGCCATGGAGGCGATATAACTACGACGACTTCTAGCGGAGCTTGAAATTACCTAACCCAACCCAACTCCTTGCATTTTTTACACCAAAGCCGTCATAAGCCTCGCTCACATCGCTATCATTCACGGTCGAACCAAGCATGCGTAGACAAAGCAAGACTTCATTTGTGTGTCAAACATATATATGTTATATGCTGCAGTTATTGGTAGGCTGTAGTGGGGTAGATTCTGTGGGGTATAACCCCTTAGGGTTTTCCTACTTGTAAAAACTCTCTCGATAGTTGAATTCATCCTCCTCATTCTAACATGGCATCAGAAGCCTAGGTTAGGAACCTAGTACTAAGGGCCTACCCTTCCGCTACTGGCGCCCTAGAGCGCCCTCTTACCGCCCTCGTGCGCCTCTTTACTATCGCGCCCTCGTGCGCCTCGTTCTCTCACGCTGCCCGTGCGCAGCTCGCTAGCCGCCCCCCGCGCGGCCCCTTTTTCCTAGCGCGAGCAGCCCGCTAGCAGCCCGCGCACGGCCCGAATCGCGCGCGCGACGACTGTAGACCGCCCGCGCGGCTAGCACCACCCACGAGCAGGCCGCTAGCCGCCCGTCGACCCACCCGGCTGGCTTTCCAGCGCGACGCAGCCCCGCCCGTAGGCAGTCGCGTCGCCCCCCCGTAGGTCGCCGCCCCTGTTTTCGTAGGCCGCCGCCCGCGCGCGACTGCAGCCCGAGCCCGACCGCTCGCCCCTAGGACGGCGCACGACCCACCGCCGCCCGCCCGCAGGTCGCAGCCCGCCCGCAGTTACGATCGTGAATAGGCTGCTGCAGCTCGCGTTTCCCTGCAGCACGAACCCAGCCGCGGCCTGTACGCAGCTGCAGCTTAGGCGCCGCCGCCCACCGTGCTAGGCCCGCCGCCGCGCTGCCCTACGTGCCCGAGCCGCGCCGCCCGAGTCGCGCCGCCCGAGCCGCGCCCCCCGAGCCGCGCCGCCTTGACCGAACCGCGCCGCCCCACCTACAGCACCTGCTGTTCCTGTTCCTACTGTTCCAGCTGTTCGTTTCACTACAGCCACTACTGCTACTGCTCTTACTGCTACTGTTGCTACTGCTACTGCTGCTGCTGCCACTATGGCCACACCCACTGTTCTCTCTTTCGATGCTGAGGGCTGTCCGCTCCAGTTTGATGCTTGGCTCGACGATCTCCACCTCTTCCTCCAGATCACTGCTAAGGATGATGTCTCACTGTATGACCACGCGTCCGGAACCGCTCTAGCACCTCCTGACACTACTGACAGTACAGCCCGCTCCCAGTGGCAGACTCGTGACGCCCACGCTCGCCTAGCCATTCGCAGCCACCTGCCGTTAGATGAGCGCGCACACTTCGGCCAGCACAAGACTGCTAAGGCACTATACGATGCAGTCGTCGCTCGCTACTCCTCGCCTGCCTCTGCTACGATAGGCCGTCTCTCGCTGCCCCAACTTTTCCCCGATCTCGCCGCCTTTCCCACAGTCGCTGACCTCATTACCCACCTCCGCACTAGTGACACTCGCTACCGCGCCGCCCTTCCTGCTGAGTTCCTCGCCAAGAACCCCCCCCCCCCGATGTACCTCGTTCTCTACCACCTAGTCACTCGTCTCCCTGACTCCCTTCGCGCAGTCAGGGACACCTTTCTCGCCCTCTGCCCCACCGAACTCACCATTGACCTGCTCGAGAAGCATCTGCTTGCAGCTGAGGCTAGCATCAATGCTGTAGGTGCCTCTCGTGGCGACCCCCGCACACCCTTCTTTGACGGGTGTTCCCCTCCCCCCGTTCTCCCCTCGGTAGCCTCTGCTGCCGCTGTCGACTTCCTTGGTGCTGAGGAAGTCGGGGCTGCGTCTGCTCCTAGCTGGAGGCGCAAGGGCGGCAAGGGCAAGGGGGGCAAGGGTGGTGGTGGTGCCAGCGGGGGAGGTGGAGGTGGAGGTGGCGGCGGTGGGGGCGGTGGGGGTGGTGGCGGTGGTGGGGGTGGTGGCGGGGCTGGGGGGGTGGGTGGCGGCGGCGGGGGTGGTGGTGGCAGTGGTGGTGGAGGAGGCCGGGGTGGAGGTGGTGGTGGTGGAGGCAGTGGGCGTGGGGGCGGCGGCTCGGGTGGTGGTCGGGGTGGACCGGCGCAGCGTGGAGGTTCGGGTGGTGTCCAGCGCCAGCAGCAGCGTCTTGGAGAGACCCCGTCGCCCCGGCAGCTTCGTGAGTGGTACTCTCAGCATGGGGGGTCTGGGGGCGGAGGTACCTGCACGTATGTCATTTGCACAGGTGACCGCGCTGGCCAGACGTGTGGGAGGTTCCACACGCCACAGCGCTGCTTCTTCCGTCTCGACGACGCCTGGCGTGCACAGTTCCCTGAGGCCTCTGAGCTGCCCCGCTGGGCTGATCTGCTTAAAAAGAACATTGATGTCTTTGCACTTGACTTTGATGTTATCCTTGGAGCCATGTATGCATTGACTATTAGTGTTGAGGGTGACTGTTACTTGTGTGTGCCACCAGACCCAGGCATTGCGAGCAGTGAGGCTGCCGCTCTAGGTGCTAGTGCGTCTGCTGCCCCAGGTCTTGGTGAGGCTGCTGCTCTAGGTGCAGGTGTGTCTGCTGCTTCAGGTACTTGTGAGTCTGCGCCTTCAGGTACTGTGTCTACTGAGGCACTACACACCTTCACACTGGACTCCGGTGCTTCCCGCTGTTTCTTTCGCGACCGCACTGCCCTCGAGCAGCTCCCTAGGCCGGTTGCTGTCTCCCTGGCTGACCCCTCTGGGGGTCCGGTCCTTGCGACCTCCACCACTGCCCTCCCTTGTCCTGCTGTCCCGTCCGGCACCCTGTCGGGCCTTTACCTCCCCTCGTTCTCTACGAACTTGGTGGCGGTTTCCGCGCTCCAGGATGCGGGTGTTCACCAGTTCACCCCTGCCTACGAGCGTGTGACACACTGCACGTGTGCCCAGACGGGTCGTCACCTGGCTACCTTCACTCGGCAGCCGGGGTCGGACTTGTACACACTGACCACTGAGTCCCCTCAGGTAGCGGCGTATGCGTCTGCGTCAGGTCAGTTGTCCGCCCCCTGCTCGTGTCGCACCCTGTCGCACCGGACGGTCCTCTGTCACCACCGCCTTGGGCACCCTTCGATGCAGCGCCTTCGTGGCATGCACTCCCGTTACCTTGTCTCTGGTCTCCCCAGGTCACTGCCTCCCCTGCCACCGTCCCCTGCCCCTCCCTGCCTTCCCTGTGTCGAGGGGCGGCAGCGTGCCACCCCTCACTCCTCTGAGTTTCCCCCGACGGAGGCCCCTCTGCAGACCCTTCACATGGACGTGTGGGGCCCAGCCCGCGTCCGTGGACAGGGCGGAGAGCGCTACTTCCTGCTGGTAGTTGACGACTACACGCGTTACACCACGGTCTTCCCCTTGCGCACCAAGGGAGAGGTCCCTGCTGTTTTGATCCCTTGGATCCGCGCTACCCGTCTCCAGCTGGAGATGCGCTTTCGCACGGACCTTCCCGTCCTGCGACTGCACTCTGACAGAGGTGGTGAGTTTTCCTCCGGTCTCTTGGAGACCTTCTGTCAGGGGGAGGGCATTCGCCAGACGTTCACGCTTCCGGCCTCTCCTCAGCAGAATGGGGTTGCTGAACGCCGCATTGGCTTGGTCATGGAGGTCGCTCGTACCTCCTTGGTCCATGCGGCTGCCCCCCATTTTCTGTGGCCGTTTGCGGTCCGCTACGCCGCGCATCAGCTCAACCTCTGGCCCCGTGTCTCCGTTCCGGAGACTTCGCCGACGTTGCGTTGGACGGGAGAGGTTGGCGATGCGTCAGTGTTCCGGGTCTGGGGATCTCGTGCCTTTGTCCGCGATACGTCCGCGGACAAGCTCTCCGCCCGCGCTGTTCCCTGTGTCTTCCTTGGCTTTGTCCCTGACGCGCCTGGCTGGCAGTTTTACCACCCCACCTCGCGCCGTGTCTTCGCCTCTCAGGACGTCACGTTTGACGAGTCGGTCCCCTTCTACCATCTCTTCCCCTACCGCACTGCCCCGCTCCCCCCCCCTCCGCTCTTCCTCACGTCAGGTGCTGCTTTGGTAGAACCCCTGCCTCCCCAGGGTCCTGCTCCCTCAGGTGTTTCCCAGGTAGACCCGGTCGAGCCTGTCGAGGTAGCTGTTGACTCTGGTCCTGCGCGAGGTACTGAGCGTGCTGAGCCTGGTGGTGCTGGGTCTGGGGGTGCTGAGACTGGGGGTGCTGAGCCTGGGGGTGCGGAGACTGGGGGTGCTGAGCCTTGGGGTGCGGAGACTGCTGGTGCTGAGCCTGGGGGTACTGAGCCTGGAGGTCCTGAGCCTGGGGGTGCTGCGCCTGGGGGCGCTCTCTCTTCCCAGCAGCTACGTGAGTGGTACTCTCGGTACTGTCGCCGCCGCCGTGGTGCTGTGGGCGCTGGAGGTGCTACTGGAGCTGGAGCTGAGGACACTGGGCCTACTGGAGTTGGTGTCGCTACTGACCCTGGTGTTGGCGCGGGAGGTGCTGGAGCCTTTGGTCCTGGAGGTGCTCGTACTGGCGGTACTGGAGCTGCTGGGACTGGAGGTGCTACTGGAGCTGTTGGAGGAGCCGACGATGCGGCTGGAGCTGGAGCTGCTGGGGGTACTGGAGTTGGCGCTGCTGGAGCTGCTGGTGGTGCTGCAGGAGTAGGAGCTGCTGCTGGAGGTTCCGGTGCTGTCTCTGCTGGTTCTGGGGGCACTGCTCGGCCGCGGCCGTACTTCGTTCCCCTCCTTCAGCAGGTTCTTGGTCAGCTGCCTCCTCCTTGTCCTGCTCCCTCCTTAGAGTGTCCTCCGCCTGTCCAGTCGCAGTCGCGGTTACCGCCTGCCTCGCCACTCCCTAGTCCTTCTCCCTACACTGGTCCGACAGGAGGTCTTACAGAGCGTTGTGAGCCTGAGTCTCGTCCTGTGTTGCCTGAGTCTCGTTCTGCGTCACCTGTTCATGCTGCTCGGACTGGTCGTCGTGTCCCGCGTCAGCGCCCTCCTGCTGTCCCAGGCACTCACCAGATGACGCTTCGTCCCTCCACTGCTCCACAGCGTGTCCCGCTGCCTTCTCCTCATGCGTCCTCCCTTCCTGCCCTTGCTGACCCGGAGTCTGACACTCTTCGTGCTGCTAGTCCCACTGTCACGCGTCTCCTGGCCACTGCTGTCACTGACCCTTCCTTTGAGTCAGCTGCTGCGTCTGCCTTAGTTGCTGAGCTTGTCGACTTTGCTGCTCACTGTCGTCTAGACTACGCTGCCAGTCTTGATGCTGAGTCTGAGTCTAAGTCTGTCTGTCCTCCGTCCGTCCGGGGTGAGTGTGCTCTTGGCACGGACGTCCTTGAGAATAGGCAGGAGGAGTTTGAGTGCTTTGCTGCTGCTGTACCTCATCTTGTGGCCATGCTGCTTGCCCCTGAGGGAGACCCGGATGCTCCAGACATCCCGACCCCGCGCTCTTACGCTGAGGCGATCGCGGGTGAGTACTCCTCTCAGTGGCAGTCAGCCATGGACGCAGAGATGGCATCCTGGAAGTCCACTGGCACTTACGTCGACGAGGTTCCCCCTCCTGGGGCGAACATCGTCAGTGGCATGTGGATTTTCAAGGTGAAGCGGCCGCCAGTTTCTCCGCCTGTCTTCAAGGCTCGGTACGTTGCTCGAGGCTTCACTCAGGGAGAGGGAGTAGACTTCTTCCAGACCTTCTCTCCCACCCCGAAGATGACCACTCTTCGGGTGCTGCTGCACGTTGCCGCTCAGCGTGACTACGAGCTTCACTCTCTTGACTTCAGCACAGCTTTCTTGCAGGGCAGCTTGCACGAGGAGATCTGGCTGCGCCGCCCTCCTGGCTTCACTGGGTCGTTCCCTCCTGGTACCTAGTGGAGACTCCGGCGGCCGGTCTACGGTCTCCGCAAGGCGCCACGTGAGTGGCACGACACACTGAGGACTACACTTGCGGCTCTTGGGTTCGCGCCTTCTACTGCTGACCCGTCGCTGTTTCTGCGCACCGACACCTCGCTGCCGCCGTTCTACATCCTCGTGTACGTCGACGACTTGGTCTTTGCCACTGCTGACACTGAGGCTCTCGCCCACGTGAAGTCGGAGCTGCAGAAGAGACGCATGTGCACAGACCTGGGTGAACTGCGCAGCTACCTTGGCTTGCAGATCACCCGAGACGGAGCACGCCGCACCATCACACTGACTCAGTCACACATGGTGCAGCAGGTCCTTCAGCGCTTCGGCTTCACCTGGTCCTCGGCACAGGCCACTCCTCTGGCTACAGGTCACTCGCTCTCAGCTCCACCTTCGGACGAGTCCATAGAGCCGAGTGGTCCTTACCCAGAGTTAGTTGGCTGCCTCATGTACCTGATGACTTGCACTCGTCCTGAGCTCGCGTATCCTCTTGTTCTGCTGGCTCGCTACGTGGCTCCTGGTCGGCACCGACCTGAGCACATGGCTGCCGCTAAGAGGGTACTGCGCTACTTGTGCAGCACATCAGGCATGGGGCTAGTGCTTGGAGGGAAGAGCCCAGTTGTCCTCACTGGGCACTCAGACGCTTCTTGGGTCACAGGGTTACACCTTCAGCCTTGGCTCTGGTTCAGTTTCTTGGCGTTCTACACGCTCGTCTTCAGTTCTCAGCTCCAGTTGTGAGGCTGAGATCTACGCCACAGCCATGGCTGCACAGGAGTTACGCTGGCTCACCTACCTGCTGACCGACTTGGGAGAGCGGCCTCGTTCCCCTCCAGTGCTGTACGTCGACAACAAGGCTACCATTGCCTTGTGTGAGGAGCACAGACTGGAGCACAGAACGAAGCACATCGCTCTGCGTTACTTCCTAGCTCGAGAGTTGCAGCAGCGTGGTCAGCTTCGTCTGCGTTACGTGGCCACTCGGGCCAACACTGCTGATATATTCACCAAGGTACTTCAGGCTGGTGATCATCAGCGTTTCTGCACTATGCTGGGGCTTGTGCCCACTTTTCCTCACTTGCTGTAGGCTTTGCTTGTACTGTGATATATATATGTATATATATACCTGCATGTTTGCATTGCTAGGTAGAGATCACTATACTGTTCTTGATGCATATATACCTCTGCATGTGGACTGGCCTTGTGGCCCTTTGCCTGTACTCAGAGTGTGTGGTGACGTTGTGATCCACCCTGAGCTTGCTTTGCCTTTCTTGACTGGTCTTGTGACCTCTTGCTCTCCCCCACTTTGCCTATGGGGGTGTGTCAAACATATATACAATATATGCTGCAGTTATTGGTAGGCTATAGTGGGGTAGATTCTGTGGGGTATAACCCCTTAGGGTTTTCCTACTTGTAAAAACTCTCTCGATAGTTGAATTCATCCTCCTCATTCTAACATTGTGAGGTGGTTGAGAAAGCTGAGGTCAAACTCACCTACATAAGCACCAAAATACAACCTGTTGATTTTCTCACTAAACCACTCCCTAAGGACTTATTCGGTGCATGCAGTATGCGTGTTGGATTACACACCTAGTGTGTTGGGTGCAAGGGGGGATGTTGGAGGGAAAATCGGTGTAGGGCGGTTTGTCAAGAATAGAACTAGGAGTGAATGATTGAACTAGGCAAGAGGTGAGTACAAGTAGGGGAAAGCTAACCCTCAAGTGTTGTACTCAGTAAGGAGTGACCCTACTGTAGCCTAGAGATACAATTGCAATTTGACACACCCCCATAGGCAAAGTAGGGGATAGCAAACACAACAAGCGGTCACAAGACCAGTCTGCAGAAGAGAACACAGCCCAGGGTGGATCACAAAGTCACCACGCATTCTGAGCTCAAGAAAGTGGCCACAAGGCCAGTTCACATGCAGAGGTATATAATAGCAAGGCAGTACACTGATCGCAACCTAGCAAGAGAAAACATGCATGTATAAAGATATATAGCAGTGTACAGCAAGAACAAGTCAAGCAACCAGCAGGTGAGGCAGAGTGGGCACGAGCCCAAGAGCAGTGCAGAAACGCTGATGATCACCAGCCCCAAGGGCCTTGGTGAAGACATCAGCAGTGTTGGCCCGAGAGGCCACGAAAGCAAGGCGCAGCTGACCACGCTGCTGCAGCTCACGCGCAAGGAAGTAACGAAGAGCAATGTGCTTCATTCGGTGCTCCAGTCTCTGCTCGCGACACAAGGCAAGCATTGCCTTGATGTCGACGTACAGAACTGGAGGAGAACGAGGCCGCTCCCCCAAGTCAGTCAGCAGGTAGGTCAGCCAGCGGAGCTTCTGTGCAGCCATGGCCCTAA